>JAXCLQ010009258.1:22970-43315 GCA_035584115.1 Cedrela odorata
TCCGAGTTAAACTTTTCATGGATATATCACAGATAAATAAATGACCCTTTAGTATTATTATTATTATTATTATTATTCTTATCTAACACCATTAGTATAATGCATTGTTTTGGGCTTAAGCTTGTCATGGCCATACACAATATAAATGGGGCATAATATAGCCATATACCTACTGGATTGTGCTTGGACTTATAATCTTTTTATTATGTCTAATACGAACATTATTTATGTCTAAATCAACCCAACAAAATATGCATTGTATCCTACCATAACTTGCTTCATTTATTTTTAAATATACATATATATATATATATATTTAAATATCAAGAGAAAACAGGGTTTCTAACTTTGAATCCCAAATTTATTATTATATTATTTTAAAAAATTTTAATAATTAGCATAACTATCTCTAATTTACGTAACATTCTTGTCTCTGGCTACTTTGCTTTTATCAAAAGAGCGCGTGATGTAAGGATGAGAGTGAGACTGAGACTGAGAAACGAATTTCCTATAGCTAGAAGTCGGAAAGAGTCTAGCAAAACATTCCATTCAATGGCTATGGTGAAATTATGGTGAGTTTTTTTTTTTTTTTTTTTTTGGTAATTCTGGTTTCTTTTCTGGCTTGGCTGATACAACACAACCCAAATCTCCTCTCTCTGCCCCGCCTCTCTCCTTCCTTCACTCTTTATTCCTCTCTGTTTTTGCTCTTTGACTAATTTCTTCACATCACCACGCTATAGAACATCTCTTTAACCTTCTCGCAGATCCATTTCTTATGCCTATGTAGCTTGTGAGTTTAGCTAGTCGTCTATCTTTGTTTGCTTTTCTGCCTTTTGTGTATCTGAACTGAATCTACTTTACGGAAATTATCTCAAGTTTTGAAAATTTTGCTCTTTTTTGACCTTGGGTTTGTTGATTGTTTCTTGGGTTCTTTGTTTCATTTCAGTCAACATGTGCTCAATTTTTATGTTTACTAATTTCTGATGATGATGTTGCAGTTTGTATGGACTGGATATTGTTTATTTTTTTCTTAATTTTAACTCTTTTGTTGACTAGATAATTTTGTGATTAATGAGTTGCTTTTGTTCTTCCAGTTTATTCTTTGGTGTTAATGGACTGGAGCTTCGCCAGTTATTAGTATCGTTACTTTGGTAATTTTGATGAAACTTGGATTTATGTATCTAGGTTTCGACTGCATTGATTCAATTCCTAGTGTGAGGTAGATCGATATTTTGGTAAATTGATTGAGGCAACTTTCATTTTCCTCTGATCTCTTCAATCTTGAGTTCCTGATTTACTTTAGTAGAAGGACACTTTTAGGTGGTTGTAAATATTCAAACTACTTGGCTGGTTGTTGTATGGAAAATTTGAACGATTGAAATTAGTTTGTGGTAATCAACACAATGGGAGGGCTTTGCTCGAGGAGTTCCAATGTAGATAATGCTCCCGGTGAAAGCTTTCCAAATGTTAATGGTCATCTTGGTTATGGTTCTGCATTGGCTTATCAGTCCCGTGAACTGCCTGTGAAATTAAACGGCAATACAAATCCTTCTCCGGTCGGGGAGAATGTGGACAATAAGGAAAAATTAAATGGCAATACCAATCCTTCTTCGGTTGGGGAGAATGTGGACAATAAGGAACTGGCAGAACCATTTTCCTTTCCTGGTGTGCAGACTATTGCTTATGGGATCAGTCCAGATGACATCAATGACGGGATTCCTCGCTTGTCAAGGGCTCTATCACACAAATCTAGATCCACTAAGTCTAAACAGGTTGCTGTTGCTAAGGTGTGTCTGAACTTTATTTGCTTTGTGCATGCTCTTTCATATCTTCTTTTTCCTTTTATTTAGTTTGTTTATTATTTCTTTCCCTGTGCTTATTTTGTATTAGAACGAGCAATTTGTTATACGGTTATAACATATAGCATATAGAGGTTACTTTGTATTTGATTTGGAGTTTGTGTGTTTGAAAGACTGCAGACTAATAGAATATGCTAACGTTTCCAATCTAAATGACATTTAACATTGGGTTTAAAATTTTGTAATCTGATTTTGGTTTAAGCAGGGGCAAAAAAGCTTGTTGCATGATTGTGTGTGATGGTTTAATGCTCTTTTAGTTACCTTCTAACGAAGTGATTTGGGGAAGTCCAAAGTTTGGGAAATTCAAAGTCTGTTTGTTGTAAGGTTTTAACGTGGGATGTTGCACTGTAAATAGGCATTAAGCTTGATTCTTTGTCATGTATATACAAAGATTCAACATAAAATATAGGAAAAGTCAAAAGAACAAAATCTAGAGACCAAACATGCTGGTAGGGCCATACATGAAAATGAAGAAAAATATTATTAAAGCCTATTTTCTTTGGAGCTTGGTTCTTAATTGGTAAATTGTTTGGGACAATGCTTTCTTGGTGGTTATTTGTGTAACCTAGAAAGAGAACTACGATTTTGAAGATAGTTTCACTCCCCTCATTATGTTTGTGGTATAGCTAGATCTATTGATAAAGGGATATCCAACTTTTCCAACATTGTTTGTGAATGGATAAAAATGGCTAAATATACAATTTGTTTCTACTTCAACTCTTTCGATAAATGTTGCTTCATCGAAGAGGCCATGATATGTGATAAAGTGAAATAATTGAGTTTTTGTGAGCTAATAAGGAAGCCAGCAACAATGCCAATCTTACATTTAGAACATAAGTATTTTAGTTTACTAGGATCCATCAATTGTATATATCTTAGCTGTATATATCTTAGCTGTTATGAGGACCTAGGTGTGAGTTAGAACACACACATTTCTGTGCAGAGGCTATGCAATAAGAGCAACATAAAGAAATTCTAAAGGACTTTTTGTTTGTCATTCTACTCTTTAAATGAGTAGCCTTCTTCATGGATGGATTTACCCCTTAGCTGATTGTTGTATCCTACTATTGAATATTGATGTATAAAAAGACCTTTGTTTCTCATTTCTATTAAACAAACTCTTTGGTCCACTTTTGCACACGGTTAATTGAAATAAAATTTGATGGTGATTTCTTGAGAATTTGAGCCAATTTCATATAGAAAGTTCAATGAATGTTTCGTTTTTTGTACAAAATTGTTAAATGGGCAATTGCCTGCTTTAATGGTATAAAAGGAGACAAGTGCATGAGTGTGGTTTGTCTTTTTCAAGTAGGCACCTTGTGAAAAATTGCTAAAGATGACCTATATGAAACTGCCCTCCAACCCAAAGGGGTCGGTTGCATGGTATGGCCCTGAGTTTCTGGTCAAGAGGTCAGTGATTCAAATCCAGGAGAATCCTGTCTGCCAAGGTCGTAGGGTTTGGTTGTAGCCTCTAGTTTTAATCTGATCCAGCCAAGAGGTTTCTATGGTATGATAAAAAATTGAAGTGCCCTTCCTAGGATCTTGCTTTTCTCGGTCTCTGTCAGTCGGTAGAGGAGGGTTCTTTTTTAGTAGAATGCTGGTTGGATGAAGTTCTGACCTATAAATGCTGCAGACTTTTTGTCATTCTTCCTTCTTCAACCTTGTTAAATTTATATCAAGACTGAAACTTTTGGAACATGAATTCCTAATATGATTTTTTTTTTTTGTATATTTTTTCATTCACTCTCTCTTTTGGCTCTTACTTGATTTAGGTGTTTTTGAGAATTGGCCACTTAATATTTTTCAAAAGCTCATTTCTATTTAATGTAGATCTTGAACAAATCCACGAAAGTCACAAGGTTAGAAACTAGCCAAACTTGGATAGAGTTGAGTGAGATCAATTTGTGAATTAATTGAAGGAAAAAATAATCAAAGTAGCCAAGATAGATCCAAGGTATAAAGGCAAAGCCACTAACTAAGGAGACCGCCACCTAAATTTTGGTTACAAAGGAATTTAGGATAAAAGTTTGCTCAAACTTGAAAGCAAGCTCAAAATTCTTTCATTCAATTTCTAGCAAAAAAAGTTTCTTTTACAATACATTAGAAACCGTTTATGAAGGTCTAATACAAATTAAAATAATATTAAAACATATTACATGAAGTTACAAAGTCAAAAAGATGCTTTCTTGGTGTAGAAATTGCAAAGGTCTAATAAATGCTTTATTGGATTTTGTAACTGACTTTAAACTTGCTTGTTGTAAGTTCTTTCTTGGTGTAAAAATTGTTTAGAAACTTTCCCTTAAATAAGAAATTTTCCTAAATCGTGTACTCCTCAAAAGCACCATTGGAACATTTTTGAATCTTATCATGCATCTCCAAATCATGAACATATTGATCCCTCATCAATTGAAATTTCAGAACTCCTTGCTTCGAGTAAAACAAGTAGAGAATACCTCCTGCTAAGTGCATTAGCAACAACATTGATCTCCCTTTATTAATAATAAGAAACAAAAGTGAAGGATTGTAGAAACTCTACCCATTTGGCATGCCAAAGATTAATTTTTTGTTGCCTATGGAGATACTTCAAGGTTTAATGGTCTAAATGCAAAACGAATTGTTTGGGTCTAAGATGCTGTCTCCAATAATCAAGTGCTTTCACAATAGCATAAAATTCGTTTTGTGTTATTTAGCTTCTCACGAAAATAAACAAGAGGCCGTTTGCATTGAGTATGAACAACATTGATTTCCACTCTGCTTGCATTGCATTCCACAACAAACAACTTATCAAAATCTGGTAGGGCTAAGATAGAAGTTTCACATAACTTTTGTTTTATCTCTTCAAAAGCCTCTCTAGCTGAATTGGTCCATTCAAAAATACCATTCTTCATACACTCGATTATAAAGGCCATAATGCTACTTAAATGAGGAACAAATCTTCTATAAAAAGAGGTAAGTCCATGAAAGCTTCGAACCGCTGTTATGGACTTTGGCTCGGGCCATGACTTAATAGCTTCCACCTTAGACTCATCTACCATAATACCATCCTTGAAAATTACATAGCCAAGGAACACTGTGCAATCAACAAAGAACACACACATCTCAAGCTTGGCATACAACTTTTGAGCCCTTAAAGTACCAAAAACCTGCCTTAAATGATCAACATGTGTTTCATCATTTTGGCTATATTCCAAAATGTCATCAAAGTAAACCACGACACACTGGCCAATAAAGGGTTTGAGAACCTCATTCATCAATCTCATAAATACACTCAGTGCATTAGAAAGTTTGAATGATATAACTAGCCATTCATATAACCATGATTGGTTTTGAAAGCCATCTTCCATTCATCTCTTTCCCTCATTCTAATGTGATGGTATCCACTCCTTAATTTTAGAAAAAAATCTTTGCTCCATGTAACTCATCAATCATATCATCCAATCGGGAATGGGGTATCTATATTTGGTGGTTATATTGTTGATTGCCCTACTATCAACATACATGTAAAACAAACCATCTTTCTTTGGAACTAACAAGGTTAGAAACGGTAATGGACTTATGCTTTCCCGCTCAAAACCCTTTGAAATTAGCTCCTCCACTTGTCTTTGCAACTCTTTAGCCTCCACGAGGTTGTATCTATAGGCTGCCATATTAAAAAGTTAAGCCTCGGGTATTAAATCAATACGGTACTCTATTCCCCCAAGTGGTGGCAACCCAAGTGGTAAATCATCAGGAAAAACATTTCCATAGTCACTTAATAAGGGTTAAATCATGGGGTGAAGTAGTTTTATCTCTTGAATTTCTTGTTTCTCAATCACAAGTAAAGTATAAACTGTCTCACACACTTTAAGACTCTTTTCAATCTTTACCTCCACCCAAGAACATGTTATTTTTCCTAGTTTCCACCCTTAAAGAAGGTGAATTTGCTTGGGAAAGCTTTAAGGGAGCCAAAGTAATTAGTTTACCCTTAACCTGAAAGGAGTAAGTGTTCTTTCTACCATCATGTTTAATTTCCTTATCAAATTGCCAAGGACGACCCATTAACACATGACATGACAAGCATCCATCGGAATGATATCACACAACGCCTCATCTTTATAATGCTTTCCAATGGAGAAAGAAATGAGTATTTTCCTTGTTACTTTGAGGTTGCTACCATTACTCAACTATTGTAGTTTGTAAGGCTGAGGATGTGGTGATGGAAATAACCCAAACTTCTCCACAAGTGTTGTAGGGGCCACATCAACACAACTTCCACTATTGATTATTATTGTACACACCTTATTATTGATGTTGCAATGGGTTTGAAAAATATTCAACCTTTGGTCTTCTTAGGGACTCAATTATATATGTAAGGCACACCTTAAAACGAGCATAGAACCACAATTAGCTTCCTCCCCTATCTCTTCTTCTTGTTTGGCTTCCATTTCATCACTTTTTTCCTCATCTTCTTCTTCTATTGATTCTTAAATCGTTTGGATGTTCATAAGTGTTATTACTCTTTTGTTAAGGCAATTGGCTTGGAAATGACAATACCATGGCACTAGAAGCATTTCTTGCCAACAAGATTATTATTACCATGTTTAGGGGGAATGAGGAAGTTTTTTCGGAGTTCTTGCATTTTTCACTTACCTTTATCCTTTGGAGTGGATTCAGGCTTAGAATAAGAGGAGGAACCCTTAGTGAAAAATTTGAAACTTGTCATCCTTGCACTTTTTATTTGCTTTTCACCTTAATTATAAGCTTGCACACATCCTCAAAGGAGTAATAGGGCTGTAACTTTACCATATGAGCTATGTCATGCTTTAGGTCCCTCAAAAATCGAGCTACGGTTTGCTCCTTAACTTCTGGTAAATCGTTTCTTATCATTTACTTTTCAAATTCATGAATTTACTCCTTTACACTACCATCTCTTTGCTTAAGTGTATGGAGTTTTAAATATAATTCTTGCCTATGTGATTCAGGCAAGAACCTCCTCTTGAGAAGTTTCTTCAATTTCTCCCAAGAACGAACTTGGTCATTTCTCTCTCGATTCCTTTGCTTTTTGACATTTTCCTACTAAAGAGAAGCGTAATCCTTGAAACGAATAGTAGCCAATTTTGCATTTTTTCTCATTAGAATACCTTTTGTATTCAAAAACTGCTCAATAGCTTGCAACCAATCAACAAAATCATTCGAATTCAAACTCCCTTCAAATTCTGGAATGTCAATTCTTAAATCCTTGTAATCATTACAATTCCTCCTTTTTCTTACAAACTTGGCATCACTAGACTCACTAGAGGAATATACATTCTCTTCATAATCTTGAGGTAATAGGGGCTGCCTTGGACATCTTGGATGAAGGAGTAGCTTACTGGGTGATGGGTGAAGGAGTATGTGTTTGGGGATGGCAGTTTTGTCGATGTTGGTTAGCTTGCTTTTGAAAGAGTTGAACTACTTGGTTTAATGTAGCCCTGAGGTCATTTATTTCCTCTTAAACTTTGGATTGACTTACCTTCGATGGTAGAGTTGGGGAAGAGGAAGAGCTTCTATTAGCCATTTGAGAATTAGAGTAAAATTAAGTGTTTTGGGGTGAAGAGTGTAGGGTAGTGTTTGGGTTATTGTTGAAGTAAAAATTGTCTAGGGTAGGTTATGGTGTTCTGGTAAGTGTGTTTGAAAGATGTTTGGGTAGTGTTTAAGGTGCTACTTAGGTTTAGGTGATGTGTTTATATTAAGACAAAAAAAAAATTTGTGAAGTTTCAAGTGTTGAAGTAATGAGATCTAAGGATTAGATGATGTTATGAGTTACTTGTATGATTTAGAGTTCATTCCTATCAATCAAAAACAAACTCTAGCCAAGTTCAAGTTTTCCGGTCGAATTGTTCAAAACAGTCCACAAGGGTCACTAACAACAATTAACATGCAATCTCTAAAAACAAACACAAGTAAATCAACAACTAATACAATTTCAAAGTTCACAACAACTTCAAACAACACTATGCATACAACACAACTTCGTATAATCGACAAAACCATTCTCTAGCACTTCTCCTTTCAACTAATAAAGCTAAGAAAAGGAAGTAGATGAACTGACTTTAGCCAAACCACAAACCAAAACTCTGATACCATTCTTGATGTAGGTCTTGAGCAAATCCACAAATGTCACAAGATGAGTAACTAGCGAAACTTGGATAGAGCTGAGTGAGATCACTTTGTGAATTAATTAAAGGAAAAAATAATTAAAGTAACCAAGACAGATCCAAGGTATAAAGGCAAAGCCACCAACTAGGAGACCACCACTTAAATTCTGGCCATAAGGGAATACAGGATAAAGGTTTGCTTAAATTTGAAAACAAGTTCAAAATTCTTTTATGCAATTTTCAGCCAAAAAAAACTTCATTTACAATGCATTTGAGACCTTTTATAAAGGTCTAGTACAAATTAAAATAACATTAAAACATACTACATGAAGTTACAAAGTCAAAAATATGCTTTCTTGGTTTATAATTGTCAAGGTCTAATAATTGTATCTTTGGATTTTGCTATTGACTTTAAGCTTGCTTGTTGTAACTTTTTTACTGGTATAGAAATTTTCAAGGCCTAATAAATATATTCTTGGATCTTGCAATTGACTTTGAGCTTGTTTGTTGTAACTTTTGCTTAATGTAAAGTAATTTGATAATCAAGTAAGTGAGATGTCATTGACTCAAGTGAGCATAATCAAATAAGGGAATAAATTAGGTCTTTAAATGACACGAATGGGCTAAAGGAAAATTGAGGGTTGGGCCGAATTGGGTTGTGGTGTATAAGTGTATTTGGGTCGGGTAAATTAAGGTATTTATGAGTTGGCTTTAGGTTGGGTTAGAACGAGTGTTGATGGGTTGAGTGTGTACGGTTAGGGTTTGAGTGTTTAAGGGTGCGTTACCTTGATTTGTATCATTATTAGGAAAGGTTAACATAATGTTAAGGGAGCTAAATCATACTGTTGACTCATGCTCACAATAGGATAAGAAAACAAAGTCTTTTTTTTTTTGTTAATGTTTTTTGGCTGTTACCTTTGTAAAAGAGAATGGGTTAATGCTAATGTTACTTTGCAGTTTTTCTGTGAACATGATGTAGAGTTCTATAATAATTAATTGATCTTTAGTTTTGAATTTTGTCTTCTTGCCTTTAACTTCTAACTTTGTAACTACTTCAAACATTCACTTATTTTCTTGATGTTTCTTTTATGTGAATATGTTTCATTAATATGAAGTAGAGTGAATTGTGGGACATGGTGCTACATTATACTGCATTGATTTCCTTGTTACTTGGTTTAAAACGATTTTATGGCATTTCCTAGTTGCTAGCACATAATTATTTACACATTTTAAATTAATGCGTACTAGTTTATTTCATGCACGTTCATAGAATGCTGACCTTGTTTTCTAATATTTTCATAGTTTCTTTGTTTTCATACAGTGCTTTCTTAAGGTTTTTTAAAGTTCGAGTCTTTTGACTTTTTGAATAGATAAACCTTTTATTTTTGAGTAACTATTGAAGTGCCGAATGGTAGAGTTGGTTGCTATGTTTTTGAGTGTACCAATTGGTTATTTATATCTTATAGGTCTCCGAAGTGAGCTCACTTTTGGGCAGAGCTGGTACTGCTGGCATTGGCAAAGCAGTGGAAGTTTTAGACACTCTTGGTAGTAGCATGACCAATTTGAATCTCAGCAGTGGATTTACCTCAGGGGTCACAACAAAAGGGAATAAAATTTCAATTTTGGCTTTTGAAGTTGCAAACACTATTGTGAAGGGTGCCAATCTGATGCAATCCCTTTCAAAGGATAACATTAGGCATCTAAAAGAAGTGGTGCTTCCTTCAGAAGGGGTACAAAATTTAATTTCCAGAGATATGGATGAATTGCTGAGAATTGCTGCTGCCGATAAGAGGTGGATAATGCTAAGAAAACTTGTTTTCTTAACAAGATAATTTTTATTTTCTATAAATATTGGAAAGGGAAAAATATAAATCATTTTGTTTTATTGTTCTGGCAGAGAAGAATTGAAAGTTTTTTCTGGAGAAGTGGTACGGTTTGGAAATCGTTGTAAAGATCCTCAGTTTCACAACTTGGATCGTTATTTTACTAAGTAATCTAACAGCAACTTGTCTACTTTAGTTTGTGTTCTTTACGGCATATCATATTAAGTTCTTATATTGTTTCTTATGCTGTCATTTATGACTTTTAGGCTGGGTTCAGAGCTTGCCCCACAAAAACAATTGGAGGAAGAAGCAGACACAATATTGAAACAATTGATGACTTTAGTTCAGTATACGGCTGTGAGTATTTTACACTTTTGTTGGATAAATGTAGCTGCATCTCTAAGTTTGTGCTCTTCATTACATTATTTAGTCGTGCTTCATTTTGTAAAGAACTTGAAAATTATGATCTCTTATCCTATGTTTGGAAAATATTTAAGTTTAGGCATTGGATGAACTTAACCACATCGTGCAGGGAGGAGTTTCACTTCTCTGGATTTGTCTTTCCTTTTCTCTTTTTTCCATCTTCTTTTCTGGGCTAGAGTAGAAAGGTTGTTAAATTCCATGGCTGCGGTGACCTGATTTATTGCTAGCAGCCTTTTTAAACAATCCTTAGATTGCAGTCATTTCATCTGATTCCATCACATTTGAGTGCAACTTCATCCTGCAGAATGAAGCCATTGCTTATTGTGGTGCTAGTAGAAACCAGTAGGACCTTGTTTCTGGAAATTGTAAATGGTTACTCTAAGCTAGATGTAGATTGCAGCTTAATTCATTTAAATTGATTTGAGTTTTCTTAGCATGCCAAATTGCTATAATCTGAGAGAATAAATTGGTCTCATTCAAAATTGTAGATGGTTATACATGATGATGTTGTTTCCATGATCTTGTTGTCATTTTTTGCTGCATTTTAGTCATGAAACCACCTCAAGTCTCTCATTCATAGCTCTAGTCAATTGAAATGGCTAGTGGCTTGCTAGCTATTGGAGTTGAGTGAGGCCAATGTTGTTTCTTTTTGTTCCAACATGTTATTGTTATGGTGGAGTCGAGAAAGAGCATATTTAACATTCAATTGAATTTGGGGCTTAATTTGTGAAAGAATGCTTCTGATTTTCAGATTTTTGAACTTAGGGTACTGGTTTTATTTCTGCTTTTGAGGTTGTTTCTTGATCATCTTATAGGTCAATTTCCAAGACTTTTGTGTCTGCATCACATTCGATTGGAAGGCACAAGTTGCGTTCTTGAAGTTGCATCAATGTTATGCCTCATAGCCTCACTAAACTAGAGTACAAATTTTTTGGTTGCAGGAATTGTATCATGAGTTGCATGCCTTGGACAGATTTAATCAAGATTATCAACGCAAGCTTCAGGAAGAGGATAATTCAAATGCTGCTCAAAGAGGTAACTTGGGGCAAGGTATTGAAGAATGTTATTTTAGTAGCATGCTTTGGTGTTACGTTTTGAAAAAAGTTGCTTCTGATTTTTCAATTCTTTCATGGCCTTTCTTAGGTCTGGTTGTCAGCAGCCTATTGACATCTGAGCAATAGGATTTTTGATTGTTTTATGTGAGTTGTTTTTATGTTGTCTCTGTGGTCTGTCATTTTTTTCCTTGCATGGCTCTAGCCATCTTTTGACCTTTAATTTTAACTTTTAACCTGGAATGAGCCCAGGCTACGAGCACAGATTTGAGATACTACCTGCTTTTACTAAGATGTGATAAAATTGCGAAAAATATGGAGGGTGACTTTGATTTAGTTCTCTATTTGTTATCGCCATGAATATCATTATTTGTGGTTATCCCGTTTCTTCTTATATATACATTCTTTTGACGTGTAGGAGACAGCCTTGCAATCTTGAAAGCCGAGTTAAAAAGTCAAAAGAAGCATGTAAGAAGTTTGCAAAAGAAATCTCTTTGGTCCAAGATTTTGGAAGAGGTACAAATCAATGCTGCTTGATGTAGCTTGTCGGCACTTTTAGGATGAATATGTCCTGTTTACCAGTTCAATTGTTTCCAATGTTTTATCCGTTTATTTTTTAAATTTTTTCCAGGAAATGGAACCTTATATTGATATCAAGAAAATTACTGCTTTTTATATTACACCTTATATACATATGTATTTGTTTATTTTAAATTCTCTTTTTATTTTGGCTCATTTAATATCAAATTGCCTGATGCATTACCCTAGTACCAATTTACCCCTTGAAAGTAAACTTTTTTCTTTGAAGAGGACATATCTAAGATATTGTGTTACAGGTCATGGAGAAGCTTGTGGACATTGTCCATTTCTTGCACTTGGAGATTCAGGAAGCCTTCGGTAGTGCTGGTGAGAATTCTAAACGCTAATAAATCTTTGAAGTTGAAAAACTTTTTTTCTTTTGATTAAATTTAGTTTTTCTTGCTTGCGTGGTAGCTTTACAATCAATTGGAGAATATATGCGATGATATGTTTACCCTTATGGAATGTAAAACTATGATACATGTTATTGATGAGGAGAAAGAGATTCACATCGACAACCTCTCAGGAATTTTCTTGAAGGCAACATATTTGTTTGCAGATGCACCCATGAAGTTCATGTTTCATGAGTTGTAAGGGAACTATATGTGACACTGTAACTTAGATATTAAAGCTTTCTGAAGCATTCAGTTCATCTCATTAGTTTAGTCTCCTTTTTATTAGAGAATATGTATTCTTACCTCTGTGCCCGAGCTTCAGCATCATCAGAATCCTGACCAATCTAATAGAGATAATTAACTTTTTTTTTATTTTTTCTGTGAATAAATGTATCTTGTTTGTCTTTTTTATTTAAATTCGCATTTTACATGTTGCATTTGTCTTCCACGACTGTCTTGAACTATAAGTGATGGAATACAGTTTGGTTCTCTCATTCAATGGATTTTTTTTTATGTTTTTCTTTGTGACCTTGCAGATGGTAGACCACTAAAAGGTTCTCTGAGCGGTCATAAGAAGTTAG
The DNA here is from genome assembly GCA_035584115.1 of Cedrela odorata. Classification (NCBI taxonomy): domain Eukaryota; kingdom Viridiplantae; phylum Streptophyta; class Magnoliopsida; order Sapindales; family Meliaceae; genus Cedrela; species Cedrela odorata. The sequence goes on from JAXCLQ010009258.1 coordinate 35,799, forward strand.
GATCTGCTGGTCTGGCGTTGCATTATGCAAATGTCATCACTCAAATTGATACACTTGTGAGTTCATGTCCTTTGTTCTGTCTTTCTTTTCTTTTGCATATGTATTCTGTCTTTCTTTTCTTTTGCATATGTATAACTTCTATCAATATGATAACATGTCGTCATGGTATCTAAAGCCTAGTCAGATTGATTTGACCATATAACAGCTGTAGGTTGGGTTGTTTGTTCTTGAATTTTGAGGTTTCCCTTTTTCTAGATGTTTCTTTAGGTCAAGTATAATGGAGAGAAAATTTTGTGTTGGTTTGCTTCTAACATGGAATCTTTAATTTTGAAGAGCGAGTTTACATTGTCTAATTCAAGCATATTAATGATGAGGAATATAGTTTTTCTATGCCACTAATACTTGCTCTCATACATCGCCCAAGCCTGGTTGAGGAAGAGTTACGGGGCTTAGAACAAAAAATAATACTGATTTGGGTTGAGAATACAAATTTTAAATTATTTAAAGCCCTTAATGGTAAATAAAAAATAAAGAAAGGAAAAGTAAGGCTACTCCATTTCGATAAAAGATCTACACCTTAGTTCCATAGCTTTGGGTTTGTTATTCCGATGATGAGTTTCCTACCCTAAGAGAGAAGGGTCCTTGCCAAAAGGGAAGGTTGTGGGCAAGGAGGGATTCGAACCCCTATCGCCGTGGTTTGTAGCCACGTGTTCTTATCCTCTGAGCTATAGACCTTGCCTCACCCCGCCCTAGCCCATCTGCATTGGATGGATCCGTAGCTTACTTGTTAGCTATAGCTTTGCACGGGTCAATATGCTCAATGCCTACCATTGTTAACGGCTAACACTTCTGGGGTATCTAATCTCATTCACTCCCCTAACTTTCGTTTCTTAGGATCAACGGCGGCCCAGTGTAGTGCTTTTTTCATTGGTGTTCTTTATGATCTCTATGCATTTCATTGCCTGTCCAGGGTTGAGCCCTGGTATTTGACGACAGACTTAAAAGGTCACCTATAGATGCTTTATACCCAATCATTTTGGATAAAAGTTGCATCCTTTGTATTACCATGATTGCTGGCATAGAGTTATTCGATGCTTATTCCTCAAATCAGATTGATGAATATTTTGAAAGAACACTTCAATTCAAGAAAGAAATGACCCCCTCTCTCCTTCCTGGTTGATTGCTTGACCTATTTCTCGTGCTATCATCTAATATTATTCTTCGAACTTGTTTGTGAGATTGAGAAAAATAATTATTTTTATGTACTCTTCAAATTTCTAACTTTTATATTCACTACATTATTAAATTAAATTATAGAATACCATAAATGAAAGTTTCTTTCCTACGCCCGCTCTCCGCAATTGTTGGAACAAAACAAAAGATTGTATGCCTTGAACAATATTGGAAATATCGTCTTGTAACTTGGAAATAAACCTTTCTTTGTATGGAATGCCTAGAAACAAAGGTATAATTGAAAATATTGACAGATTGTCGTGGAGTCCAAGGATTTATGAAATAAAAAGAGACCCACAGTTCGAATTTCATATATATATCGAATTTAAAATTTTAATATCAGAATTGGATATGTTATTCAATGGGTTGGGTACACTTGCTTTTTCTTTTGTTGATTTGTAATCTTTACAATGGATTAGATTGGAATAATGGAAAAAAAAAATATTTGGAGATTAAGGAGACAACTTATCATTCCTCATTCTAATTAAACAATTGTTCAACTTTCTTTTATAACTAGAATTACTATTCCAGTTATATAACTCATTGTAAGGGTAACTTATTATCATTAAATTTGGGCCCTCTTATCTCTTCCCTCTCCGAGCTCAGGTTATGGAAGGAGAACAAGGAATTGAGAAGAAGGTATCAATAACAACTAGTTTAATTGAGTGACAACTTGTGATGTTCATATCGATCTATTATGTGTCTCTGCATCTAATTGGGTAGACCTAATACAATAACTGTCCTAGCTCTATCGTATCTTTTGTTTCATTTCTTTTGGAACAAATGCAAACAGTTTTTTGGTTATTGATTTACTACTTTAAATTCAATGCATAATCTTAGCTTGCAATGTGTGTTTTTGAATAATCTCATTTTTCAATTATTCAACCATTTCATTTTACCAAGTTCAATGTTGGCCAAATTAGTCCACATTTGTATGTTTTGATGCAACAAGAAGATGTTTTTTGTAACAAGTAGTTTTGTTGGTTGGTTAACTGGTCACGTTTTATTCATGAAATGGGTTGAATTGGTATTAGTTTGGATATAGCAAAAGAAGTCTATTAGGTATGTACTTATTTGATTTATTAAGTACCTTTTGCTTTTGTCAGACTTGAGAAATTCTATGGCTCAAATATTTCGTACTCTGTTATTTATTACCTGTATTTGCTATTTAGGTAGAATGCTGTCACCTATTTTTTCTAAGAAATTGAAAGAAACCTCAGAGGAAGAAACATATATAGAAATAGAAACAACTTTCAAAAGGAGGGAGACTAAACAGGGCACTTGATAGAATACAGAATAAGGATGTATAAACAAGAACCAGTCCCAGGGAAAAGGTAGAATAAATTGGGTTGGTAAATAATACCACCCGCATACCTCCTAATGTAAGACCTGATCCCAGAAAAACTAATAGAAAATCATGTATTGGAGTATATTTGGTATTAATATAATAAGTAGGGAAATTTGGCTTCGTACCGATAAAAATCATTGGACATTTGGCTTTTTGTGAACGAATTGCATGGTCCTTTGGTACATGTCCGTCGTTTTCTGTCTCCTCTTGTTCTAAATTATAAAAACACATGAAAAGAAGCCCTTTGGTGTATGCAGATCCAATTCCTTAATTTTATTTGGTCATTCAGAAATAGTTCAGTATCCAGATCGTATAGACAATTTTATAATCTTTCAGGGTATTGTTTTTTGTGGACGGCTTCTTCTCTACTCTGTATATATCATATTTTATAAATGTTTTATTTGTTTCCTTGAAAAAATTATATATTTCTTCTGCTACCCTTTTGCTTTTGTTTAGATGGCAATCTAGAATAACCACTTGTGTCCATATATTTGATAAATTTTCCTCTAGCTTTTAAATCTACTAACTTTTTTACATTTAATGCCAGTTATGCTTTCATGGTCCTCATTAAAGTTGGGGATTAATTAAACACCAAAGTTAGGTCGAAACTAACGGTTTGACAGTTTTGCTTCTGTCTTCTTGTTAATCTATCTATTGTCAAATTCACAAGATTTGTAATTTGAATAGCTGGTGTTTATGGAAGAGTGGTGGCTTTGGCTTTAACCCACTAATGCAATTAATATTAGCCTACATACTACCAATGCTTGTTAGCTTTTAACAAAGGTGAAACAATACCTTTCTTGGAATTTGGTATGTAAGAACTGCACTGCTTTTGAAGGGAATTTGTGTTAAGTTCTGGCCATTGTTGATTTCTGGTTGACTTGACTTTCTCATCAGTAGAAGTGTTGGGTTGGACACAACATGGCATGACAAAGTATTGTATTTTGGATTTGTCAATAGTGTACCTACTAAATTATTAATACGCTCTTAGGTACCAGTAGAGATAGAAGCATTAGTACTTTTCAAATTCCATAAGTAAGATGCTTTGAATGTCTGTTCCTTATTACACGAGTATTTGATCTTTGGTGGAGTTGCTTTTCTAAATAGTTATTTGAAAATAAAGTTTATCAAAGAGTGGATGTGGCTAATTTTTTGCTTGTTTTTTTTTCTTTAAACCTGCAAGGACTGATATTCTTATATTCTTCAATCAAAAAAATCATGAGGTTTATGTATCTACTAAGAAGCTAATAATGTCAGTTAAGGCTTTTTGCTAACAATTGAACATAATCAGGTGTCTCGATCAAGTTCTGTGCCTCCAAATACAAGGGATGCTTTATACCAAGGGCTGCCTCCTAATATAAAATCTGCATTGCGCTCCAAATTACAGTCATTCCAGGTTAAGGAAGAGGTATAGGTTTAATATCTTCTCAACCCTTGAAATATCAGTTGACTTAATAGTAAGTCTATGTTTGTGATCGGACCAGAGTAGCATGAAGTCTGGCCTTCAGACTTCAGCATATCGTATATTCTTGTTGTTTTGCCTACCTATACACTGCTTAATAATTCTTCCCTTCGAATGTCGTTCTTGCAGCTCACTGTCCCACAAATTAAGGCTAAAATGGAGAAAACTTTGCAGTGGCTTGTTCCTATTGCCACTAATACAACCAAGTAAGATTACCAGACCTGCAAATTACAATTTTCTTATGCTTTTTCTTGTTGGGTTGTGTTTAACTCAGGTAGCTGATGTTGATTACATCTATTTCATTATCTGTCTGGAGAGCTTGATCACAAGTTAATCTTTGAAAAGCAAGGGATTGTATAATGGTTAACCCATTTTCCTATTAGGTGCAACGCTTGTGTGCTTATCCCTTGGAACTGGGATTTGTTTGCTTGGAAATACGAATTTTAATGCAAAACTTTTATTCTTTTGAGTTAGTGTTCCTATTACTTATCCATTTGTTTCCTTTTTTCAATTTGATTCTACAAGGGCTCATCATGGATTCGGTTGGGTTGGAGAATGGGCGAACACAGGGTGAGCTATGAATACATTGATTTTTGTTTATTTATTTTCTCTCAATGTTATTTTTACTAAGCTTTTCTCATTAAATATAACCAGGTCTGAGGTGAATCGAAAACCTACTGGCCAGACTGACTTACTCAGAATTGAGACACTACACCATGCGGATAAGGAGAAAGCAGAAGCTTATATTCTGGAACTTGTTGTGTGGCTTCACCATCTTGTTAGCCAAGCAAGGGCTGGCAATGGAATAAGATCTCCTGTTAAGTCCCCGATTCGTTCCCCCAACCAGAAGGGAATTCCATTTTCAACAAATAAAGCCCCATCATCCCCAATGCTAACTGTTGAAGATCAAGAGATGCTTCGTGATGTTAGTAAAAGGAAAAAGACACCAGGAATAAGTAAGAGTCAGGAGTTTGACACTGCCAAAACCAGGTTAAGCAAGCACCATAGGTTGACCAAAAGTAATAGCCACTCCCCAATAAGTGAAAGTAAGAAAGATCCCTTCCCCATTAGGAGGCCTTCTTCGGTTCCTGTAATAGACTTCGATATTGATCGGATCAAAGCCTTGGATGTCATTGATCGAGTGGACACAATTCGAAGTTTATAACTGTATGAATGCAGATAAGAATGCATAGGTGCCGCCTAGTGCTTGTCGAATGGGTTCATCATGCTGCAATTATCCATGGCAATTGGGATTCTCAGTTTGTGAGTATTTGCAGCTGCTATTGAGCTCATCTTATGGTAAGTGATAATATGTTATTCCTTTTTGTATGTGGAAATTTAAAGGCGAGAATGTATTGTGCTAGGGGAGTTTTATTGTTTTGAAAGGTAAAATGAATGGATCGGTCAGGCAGTAGTTTTTGTTGGCTAGTTCTGTATGTACAGAAGAATACCTTTTTTACCCTTCTATAGTAAACAAAAAGCATCTGCTTCTTTCTCTTCTTGTCCATGTTTTTGATTGAGTAGTAAATATACCTTCCCATGCTCTTCTTTGTTCTTAATTCGGCTTGCAAGTCCTCTATATCAATCCATAGCGTGCGTACGTCGGGTCTATTTGTCTCATATCTTATTTATGTTTATTTTATTAAATGGAGAAAAAGTGGCCAACATTTGTGATATCCATTTGGACCAAAAGCTTGGGACGAGCTCCTTCGAGGGAGCTGGATTCGTCCTTATCCCTCAGTCATTAAGTAAATTATATATACACACGCATATGCGCACATTGATTATTATCTCTCTATCTTGATGTAGGTGATATTTGAACTTCAGATTTTTTCTACCTAGTTAAAAAAAAAATTATTGTTGGATAATTAATTTTTAAGTATATTTGCACATGGGTGTGTGTACATTTAGTAATGATTTGTTTTTTCATTGAATATTTAATTTGTTAAATTTAGTTATTTTAAATAATTAAATATATATTTTTTTAATTTAATAAAAAATTTCATACACTTTTAGCTTTATTATTATTATTATTATTATTATTATTATTTTGTTATTGAATGTAAGAAGTCTTGAGTAAGTTTACTAAATTTCTTTTAGAAAATTTAGTGTAATATTAGTCATATTCATATGCATAGGTACATACATGTATACATATATATATATATATATATATTATGTATAAGGATTAAAATCAGAAAATAAAAAAATTGTGTATGGGGCTAGGATAATAAACAATAATTTACTTACTAAAAAGTGGTCGACAATTTGATGTTTGCCAAAATTTAAAATGATAAAACTTCCTTAAAGATTCTTAAAAATGTTTGTGAAAAAATACTTAAATGCTATGAATGGTGGATCTTCTCCACTTGGAAAGTAAGAAAACAGATAAAATTAAAAACGTAAAAATTAAGAACGCCTTTAACTAAATTGGTTGAGTTTTTAAGGTTTTTACAGAACAAATATTTACCACCTTAAAAAGAAAACAATTCTATTTCATTCTCATTTTCTTCTCAATATTATCTATTCTCTCTTGACTCTTTATTTATATTTTTGTAAAAGTGTGCAGTAGTTCTAGTTCGAACTGCAATTAGAAAAAATCGAACAAACTGATTTGGTTTTAGAATTGAAATAGGTTCTAAAATTAGAATAAGTTCCTTTAGGATCAGTTTTGATTTTAAAAATTAAAAATTAAAAATTAATTTTTATCGGTTTAGTTCTGGTTCTATAGAGTTTAAAATCGAAATTGAAACATTTGAATTAATCCAAAAAATCGGTTTAACGAACCGAATATAAAACTAAAATTTGAACCAAAATTAAAATTAAAATCGAAACCGAAACCAATTATGGAACCAATTCACAACTTGAAAAATAAAAAGTAAAATACAACATAAAATTAATAATACTATATTATTATCATATTATTTTATTATTTTAAAAAATGAACATACATGTGATAATAATATAATAATATAAATTTGCAGGATAAAATTTATAGAAATTTTATCTGTGATAATACTAACTTATGTATCTGACATTTATTATCCTTTTGATGTAGAGAAATATATACTATAATTATATCAATACATCTTTATATCATACACACTTAGTGGATACTATGACACATGACCAAAATGGGCGTGCAAAAGAAAATTTTATGTCAGGCAAAAATTATTCATTATTACTTATAGCCTCATTTTCAGAATTGTGGAATAAAATAAAAATTAGTTAATAATTTTAGATTCCTTAATGTGATGTCTTATTTAAAAATTCAAATTAATTCAAACTTAATTTTATTAATAACATAAAATGTGACAAATATAAGTAAATGGTTTGCATTTAAAGATACTTATATAGTATGATTCATTATTTAATACCAATATTTCACATGAATATAAAAAATTTTCTATTATTATTTTTGTCACATACCGGTAAATCGGTATCGTGATGGCATAGAGGTAAGGATATCCTACC
>JAXCLQ010009278.1:0-43304 GCA_035584115.1 Cedrela odorata
GCCTAATTATGTATACACATTATGAGTGTGTCTTCTGTATATTTCTGTGTATATTGATTATGTTGATGGGCATAGAGCCCTTAGTATGTATGTGAGTCATGCATATGATTGGTAGTTCTCTGCATTACAGTCTAAATGTACAAGTTTTTATCCGAGGCTTATAGTGGTAGGATATTCCTACTTCTATGCCATCACGATACCGATTTACTGGTATGTGACACTGTTGGAGAGAATATTAATTGTAACATAATTATCAATCATTTTAAGCCGCAAAAATAAGAAACTTCTAATCTCTCTTGGCTGCACACTTTCTTTATCTTTTAATCTTTTATCTTGGTATCAGAACCAATGCATGGCAAACATTCTTATTAATCAAGCCTTTGCAAAGAATCTTGGCAATTACATATCTAAATTAAATATGTTAAGTTTAAATTTTATGTTGGTTTATTCTGTGTCAAAATGGTTGAGTTTGAGTTAGTGATTCGAGCAGCTAATAGTAAATATTGAACAGTTCCTTCACAGAATGCTTGGCCAAGACAACATTCAATTCTCGCTCAAGCGTAAACAGTGCCAAGTAGGGTTTCTTATCATGATTAAAATTTTCAATTTTCACTACTTATGTGTATCGAGAAACCCAACAATAATATTAGAGTTGTTTTTACATGAGATCACACTTTACATTGTTTTGGTTGTTTTAATACGTTTATATTTTTTCTCAATGATTTAAAAGTTAAATATGAATATTTTCATGTTTTGAACATGTTAATAATTATATAATTTGATTATATAATTAAATATAAAGAAAAAGTATAAAGATGAATTGCTTGAAAAATATGATGAAAATGTTTTATGCTTTAGATGTTTTCTTCAATATTGGATTTTTTTATTGATTATTACTTATGTTAAAAATAATTTTAACAATATCTTAAATGCTTTTCTATATCATAAATAAATTGGTAAAATTCGTTTTGAAGGCTAATTTTTTTTATAATGGTTTTTGTTGAAAAATCTGCAGAAGGATCAGATTACGAATTTGCATAATAGTTTTCAAAAATCTCATTTGATCATATGAATTCTTATTTTGTTAGCTTCGTAACGATATATTATATGCTTAATTTGGTTATTGAATTTTCTATGATTTTTGGAATGATTAATGACCAGTTTATAAATCTGTCAGAAAAAGTTACAGGTTTATGTTAATTTGCCCTAAAAATTTTGATTTTTAATGAATTTTCAGAATATAATTAATTATTAATTTATTTCTAAAAATTTTATGGTCAGATTAATATAAAAGTATCCAAGTTTAATTTTAAAACAAAAAAAATATATATTATGCCAAAATTTTAACCAAAAATGACAAGTGTAGTTAATGATTTTACTAACTTATGATATTTAATATTTTTTGTTGATTATACGGGCAAGGCTGGTCATGGGCTTGTGCAACAATTTGGACAGTAATTTTAATTTTAATTTTTTTGGATTAAATGGAGTCTACATCCTCACTTTACTACTATTCTATTGTAATTTCTCTTCTCCCCAATGTACTTCCCTTAGACTAGATCTAAGATTTCTTTTCTCATATTTTGTAATTTTGAAAACATGGAGGCTTGAGAAGGAGAAACCCAAGCCGAAGAGTATAATTAAAATTTAATCCATAAGGCTTAGTTTTTATAATTGGACTTATAATTACACACTTAAGTGTGACCTAGGGAGTCGCCCAAGCTTGGTGGCTTGCAAGCTTATGACCATTCATTTATTTTTTAGCTCTTTATATTCATATGAATGTATGTCTAAAAGCATATGTATAATATAAATTGTTAATTGGATTAATTAAATATGAGACCAAATAACAATATTAATAGGCTAAGAAAACCTACACTTAAAAGTTAAATGGAAAATGTAATGCATTAAGAATTCATACATAGTTACCCATGTTTATGAGTAAATATGACCTAGATCTTGAGATGGGTTATTATCGGGCTTTCCCTTAGGTCTCTCTTGAGAAAAAGATCCTTGAAACTTGTTTAATATATGATGAGATATATGTGGAAGATCTTTGTGGTTGATATCATGCTTTCCCTAAGGGTTACTTGGAAAATCCATTGCATATCAAGAAATGTTGGGCTCACTTAAAACATAGTAACCATGGTTATTGTCAAGCTTTTTCTGGGGCCACGATAAAATATAGGCTAAAATTATATTAGAAGTTGCATATGATGTAATTGGCACTACGACATATTACGCAATAAAACAAAGATAGTATAACCACATACTATGTGTGTGAGTGGTTAAAATTAATAATTACAACTGTCAATATGTGCAAATTATTGATAAACTGAGAATTGATCAAACACCACTTACAAATGCGCCTTGTTAAAAAGTTTGTTATTTAACACTTGCATTTTTCTGAAAGTGAATAAATTTATGGTGCACAACATGCATACGTACGTGACTAGTATCTTTTGTTATTAACAACTAGCAATTTTTACAAGTTGTCAAAATTTATTATAGACAATATGCATATGTATGTGGTTAATATCTTTTGTTATTGACAAATTTGTTTTAATAAGTAATTACCAATTTTGATTAATTTATCCAATTAATTAGAATCACATACCACAAAATAAGTAAATAAAGAAGACAAATAATTTTTAACGTGGTTCGAATTTTTTAATTCTACATTCACGAGTCCATGCCCAGAAAACTTAAATAAAATAAAGACTTCATTCTATTATTGTCGTCATTATGTTACGAAAGTTTTCATGCAAGAATTTTTTCAGATTGCTAATCAAAATTTCATCATTATTTGTGATTACCATATCATCCACAAAATTAAGACTGCAGTAAAGGAATGTTCGCATACTCAATCTAACATTTTAAAGGGCTTTGGAGAACTTTGAGAACCAATTAAAGTACGAGGTGTTTACTTTAAACCGTGTAAGGATTTATTTAGTCAACATACCATGTTATCCCCTCTGTCAACAAAACCTGTTGGCGGAATCATGTAAACTTCTTCATCAAGATCGCCATGTAAAATGGCATTTAGACATTAAGTTGATGTAATAATCAATAGAGAAATGTTGCAATGGTTAATAGACAATGAACAGTAACAAATTTGGCTACAAGAGCGAAAGTTTCAGTATAATCCAACATTTCTTGCTGTGTGTAGCCTTTGGCAACAGGGTGCTTTATAGGCTCAACGGAATCATCTGACATGTATTTGATTTTGTTAACCCAACTGTTGCCAATGGTTTACTTACTCGGTGGTAGAGTTGTGAGAATCCAAGTGTTTTATTGTTCAAGTGCCAAGATTTTAGATTTCATGGCCCCCCTCCAGTTTTGATAAAGCTCAGGCTGAGCAAAAAAAGCAGGTTTGAAAAGAGTAGGTATAGTATTGACAAAAGACTGAAATGAAGAAGATAAATTAGCATAGAAAATGAAAGTAGAAAGGGGATATAAAGTACCTGACAACGAAGTTGACGTCGACTTGGGTGTAGCATTAGTGGTATATGCACATTGATAATCAAAGAGCCGAACGTTGTGAGTATTTGGTACGAGCTCATTTAGCCATTAGTAGAGCAACAGGTCAAGGAGATGGAATGACAAAATTAGATGGCAAGGATGATGGGGAGGCATCGTATATGGTGACTAAATCTATAGATATTGGGGATGCATCCAGTATAGGAAATGGTGGTGAAATGAGGCTATTAAGTGTAATAGGTTCATGTATTGGTTTAGAAATGGGTATTGTAAAATGCATTTGGTCAAAAAGACCAGGTTGGTGATTGTTATGCTAAGATGAGAAGTTTGGTTGATGCACTTTCCATAACAAGGAAACTGTCAGTAAAAAGGATATGATAGAACACATTTTGATTGACTGGGGAACTGAATTTGATGTTATTATTGTCACTATAGTATCAAGGATGGATCTGACGACTTTGAAAGATGTCTTTGCTCAATTGTTCATCTTCGAAAGTTGATTGGAGAAAAAAAAAAACTCAACAGGAAATGTCAATATTGAAGTAACTTTGGCATTTGGAAGCAATCGCAATGGATGAAATCAGAAGAAAAAACCCAAATGGAAGAGGTTAAGAATTTGTTAAGAACGGAGGAAGTTTCAAAGGGAGAGACAGAGGTAGGGCATCTCAAGGAAAAGGCAATCTAAACCCACTTACCACATATGCGACAAGAATGGGCACATAACCACTGTATCCTAGTAGAGATTCAACTAAGACTTTAAGCCTAAGAACACTGACAACCAGAGTCAATCTGTTGAATATGTCACAACACAAGAAGCACCAAATGAGAGTGGATGACACCTAGACAGTGGTGTAACCAATCACGTGACCAACGACCTCAGTAACCTTTCCTTGATGTCTTAATAGAAAGGTAATGAAAATTTAACTATAGGAAATGGCAAGAAACTTATGATTTCTCATGTAGGATATGATTATTTGCTCACCAAAATATTAGCACTATTGAAATTGAAAAACATTTTGCATATTCCTTAAATAAGAAAAATCTTTTTAAGCATTTCTAAATTAACCTATGATAATGATACTGTTGTTAAGTGTAAAAATCATGGTTGTGTTGTAAAGGACAACATGTAGAGGGTGATGCTATGAGTGACTAGAGGTGCTTTATAGACTCAAAAGAAATGCAGGAGATTGAAGACAAGCCCTTACTATGAACATCAATAATTCTGAGTTTTTGTTGTCTGTTATTTCATTTTTTGCATCAGTTAATGATGATCTAATGAAGGAATATGCCAGATACCACCCAATTTTTGACTTCATACTCCAAGCCCCCCCTAATTTTTCAAAAATACCCAACATCGCCATGATGTAATTTCCTTTAACTTTGAAAGTTATCATTAGGGCTATTTTTGTATTTTAACTTTGATTAGTAAGAGAATATGCCCATTGATCCCCTTGATACTTGTCCCAATACCCTAACATCCCTCTAATGTTTGACCCAATACACTAATAACCCCTAAATTTTCAAGGATACTCAAGCACCACCTTAAGAAATAGTCAATAGCTCAAACACTGAGATCATAAACTTGAGTAAACAATTAATTGAAGGAAAAAATTCACCGAAAGAAGAACATGAAAGTCAAGTGACATTCGACTCGCAAAATCACCAACAACGGGTAGTTAACATTCACCCTATGGTGGCCTGATCAAAAGTAGGGATCTTCACACCCAAGTTTTATCACCTGGAAAAATAATAACAAAAAAGTGAAACACTTATAAACATACAAGTAAAGCAACGAGAAACTACAAATGGAAAAATGCCATGATTGAGGAATATAAAACACTGATAAATAACCAAACTTGGGATCTGGTGCCATACAAATTTTGAACCAAAATAGTAGGGAATCAATGTGTTTATATAAATAAATACAATCAAATGGAACAATAAAAGGATATAAAGCAAAACGAGTGGTTGAAGGCTATCATAAAAAAATAAGGTTTTCTCAATTTGAAGTCAGATACATCTTTCTTTGTTCTCTTTGAAAGTAAAGGGATAATGATCTTTTTAGTGTACGTAGATAACATTCTAATTACTGGAAGTAAAGAAGAGATGATGTAGAACATAATAAAATTTTTTAACGATACTTTCTCCTTGAAAGTGTTGGGTTCATTGAGTTATTTTCTTGGAATAAAAGTTAAGACAGATGAGCAAGGAATGCACCTAAGTCAAACTAAGTATGCTCAATACCTTCTTAAAAAGACATGAATAATGAACTGCGAAGAAAGTCTAACACCAATGAGCACTAGTGAAATTATTTCAAAAGAACGAGGAGATGAGTTCAAAGATAACATTTTATACAAAAGTCTCATTAGAGCATTGCAATATATGAAACTCAGGAGACCTAAAATTAGCTTTAATTGTGAACAAGCTTAGTCAATTCATGGAAAACCCTTAAACAATCTCAATGAATATGATGCAAAGGATGTTGAGATATTTTCAGGGAACCTTAAATCTTTGACTGTATTATACTAAAGGTGAAATAATTGAATCAACAGGTTTCACATATGCATAATGAGCTAGTGACGTTGACTATAGAAGATCGGTGAGTGGCTTTGGAATTTTCCTTGTAAGAAACTTGGTGATTGGAGCTTGAGAAAATAGAAAGTTATAACAATAACTAGCATCCAATCAGAATACAAATCCTTAGCTTTAATAAGAGCAAAAATTATATAGTTGTACTCACAATTATCATAATGGAATGTTCAAATTCAACACAAGCCAATAATACGGTGCACTAACATCAACGCAACATCTTTAGTTTACATCTTAGATTTCATGGGAGGTCCAAACTACATTGAGATTGATGCACACTTCATCAAAGAAATAATTATAATAGGGAATGTTCAAGAAGCGGTTTCAGAAGTGAGATATGTACCAAAAAAGGATCATTTGACGGCTATTTTGATAAAGCCATTGGCAATTGAAATATTTAGATCATTTGACGGCTATGTTGAGTTTAAGGGAGAATGTTAAAGAAGTCGGTTTCTTAAAAGGAGTCAAAGGTAAACATATCAACAAACCCTTGGTGACCTGGAAAACTTAAGTTGAATTATCATTGCCAAGCTGAACAATCTAAACATTGTAACTTAAGTAATGATTTAGTAAAGCTAGGTTTTTATCAAAGTGAATGATGGAAAAAGAAACAAACCATTAGAACCTCTTTTTTAGGTCTTTGATGAAATTTATTGAGGGAAAATGAAGAAATATATCAAAGCAAATCATTATCCTGTAAGCATGGAAAAAAAATCATGTCTTAAATAGTTAAAAATGGAAACAAAATTATATCTTAAATAGTTAAAAATTGAATGCGAAAGTCCAAAAAACTTATCTCTTCCCATTGATGTTTTCTTGCTGTTTTAACATTGATAGAAAACTTTTTAAACTCTCTTAATCTTTACTTGATGGAGTTTATAGATAAAAACGAGTTCAAGAGCCTTTTACCAAGTATGACTTTCAATTTATAGATTTTTCCATCAAAATCTGTTTTGAAAGTTTTCTACAGTTCTTGGAAATTATCACCCATCATTAGCAGTTACCAACTGTTGCCAAAAACGTGCGGGAAGTTTGCATGGCAGTTGAGGAAGTTATGGACTACTTATAGTTGGTTTCCACAACCACCAACATTCTCCCACTTGGTCCATAAAATTTTCAAATTATAATATTTAAGAAACAAACATATGAATTATGGCAACATGTTATCAAAATTGACAACTTTTCTTCTATGTATTATAATATATTATATTTCTTATCTGCCTATCCATATGTAGTAACTTAATGAATAAACTTTATATTTATTCCTGATTCTACTTAATGACCTTAACTTAATGAATAAATTTCATATTTATTATAGGTCCAATTATGATGATTTTTCTCTCAAATAAATGCGTGCACATAATGAGAAAATATCATATAAATAGAGTTTCATTAATAAATTGTATATACATATACAATAATTTACATAATGGAACCAAGTCTCATTAGATCCACATGATCCTTAAAACCCTTAGGTGGTATGCCTTTTGTTAAATGATCAACTATCATTAATCTAGTGTTAACATATTCAATGATCACTTTATTTTTCTTAACACATTCTCTGATGGCTAAGTATTTGATGTCGATGTATTTACTTTGACTACCACTTTTATTGATTTTAGTAAAAAATACAGCAGATAAATTATCACAATATATTATCAATGGCCTGGAAACATAATACACAATTCTAAAACCATATATGAATACTCTTTAACCATACTCCATGTGAGGTAGCTTCAAAATATGAAACGAATTCAGCCTCCACAGCTGAAGTAACAATCAATGTCTACTTAACGTTCCTTCAAGACACGACTTCGCCAGCTAGCATAAAGATGTATTTAAAAGTTGACTTTCTTAAATTATCATTGCCAGCAAAGTCAGAATCTAAGTAGCCAACCACTTTCAAATAGTCGGTTTGTTTGTATATAAGCATGTAATCATTGACCCCTTAAAGATATCATAATGTAATCACTAGGTATAGATGATTTTTTAATTCTAGTAGATCTTCTTAATGTTATATTAACATTCTCCTGAGTAGATTGTTGTTCAATATATTTAGCTAATTCTTAAACAACCGGATCTACTGAAAAATCATATATTTATGAAGTTTGATTGTCATTCATTATTGGTTGAATATCAACTATTAGATAATCAACACTTGTTTGTACTATAGGGGTGTTATTAATGACAATTAATTAACTATCTGAAGTGGAAGGTTTAGAATGATCTTCTTCAGTAACTATGTTATGAAATTGATCCATTTCACTGATCAAGTCATTATTAAGAAATTTCGTATTTCTTGATTCCAAAAACCTAGTGTGATGAGATGGACAATAAAATATGTATTATTTTAGTTCTGGAACATTGATATCAAATAGGTTTATAGGTTCCAAAGCTGTACACAGTACATGCTTATGTTATAATTTTAAGACTAATATTTTTCTTATCATGTTTTATCAATATAAAACATGTATTAAAATATGAATCAATAGACATAAAATACTGTTTGTAGAATAAGTATTTTACTCTAATAGATTTATATTATGTTTTACCAATATAAAATATTTATTTATCAAGTTTTATCAATATAAAACATATCTTAAAATATGAATCAATAGACATAAAATATTGTCTGTGGACTAAGTATTTTACTCTAGTAGATTCATATATCTTTATGATAAAATTATCAAATTATATATATTTTCTTAATTCTTGTGAGTAAGTTAAGAAAAATAATTTGATAATTTATCCTAATTAATCATATAAATGTAATAAAAATTCTTGTGGGACAAAATTTATTACATTAAATAAGATTAATCACAATTTATGTCTTTAAACTATATGTGATCCTATATAATTCTCACTTAATTTAGAGATGCTGTGGCTACTCTATAATTTAAAAAATTATATCGATCACTTAGACATATAAAATTCAGAGATTTTACTTAATTTTTATGTTTCCTTAAATCTATTGCATAGAAAATATAAAATTATTTATTTAAGTTAAAAATTACACTAGAAAAATTATCAGGAAAGATTGAAGAGGTCACAAGCGATCCCACTTAAATCTTAATCTCCTTAGGCAACTTACGACCTTTTTGACAAAATCTTCCTAAACATGTAATTAATAATAAAATAAACTACAACTATACTTCACAATAATCCTTTATTTTGGTATTCCAAATTTGCACATTTTTATCTAAATTAATGTATGCATTCCTAAATGTATATTAAAAATAAATGCATAAAATTTAAGCATTTATCAATCATACATATAATAAAGTACAATAAATTATGCATATTTCATGCCAAAATTAAAAGATTACCAAACTTTTGTAAATTCTTATAATTTACATATTTTATTGCAAATAAAACTAAATTTTAGGCCAAATTCATGAATAATTTTGGACTAAATTGCATTATTTTCAAAATTTATAAACAATTTCATATATAGTATCCATTTAATCAATAATTAAAATTACCTTTCTAAACAAAACACAAAGCTCGTCCCAACAGTAAATAAGCCGGATTTAAATTCTTAAGGCTCGGATTCGATTCGGGCTAGACGCAAATTATTTTCGGCTTTAAATCATACTCAATCGACATGTCGTTTACATGTCTTTGAAGGAAATGATATGGCATACACAAATTGAAAAATGGCTCGAGTCACAACCGACATGCCGTCTGATCCGTATGGTTAACTTTTGACCTCAAAATATAAACGACATGTCATACGTAATAAGACAAAATAATCTAATGGGTAACCGACATGTCATCCATAAGTTCCATAATAAACCAACATGTTTGTTTACCCCTCTTTGGTTTTTTCTTCAACCTCTTGCCGGGTCGACCCAAACTAGTAAAAACACGGTTTCAAACCCGCAAACCCGACAATTTTCTGACCCTTTTTCGGGCAGATACTTAGGTTTTTTCCGACGATTTTCTTGTCCAAAATGTTCTAAATTCAATGAATACATTAGTAATATTTATTTGCATTAAAAAAAATGATTGCATGAAAGATTCAAAAGTGACCGAATGAACCCATGGCTTTCATTTTTGGTTTTCATTGAAAACACACATAGAACACACCAAGGCAGAGACATAAATATGCTATGATACCAAATGTAAGCATGGAAACAAAATTATGCCTTAAATAGTTAAAAATTAAATGCAAAAATCCAAAGAACTTACCTCTTGCCATTGATGTTTTCTTGTTGTTTAGACGTTGGTAAAAAACCTTTCAAACTCTCTTAATTCTCACTTGATGGAGTTTACAAAGAAAAACGAACTCAAAACCTCTTACCAAGCATAACTTTCAATTTATATATTTTTCCATCAAAAACTGTTTTGAAAGTTTTCTGCAATTTTTGGAAGTTACCACTCATTATTAGTAGTTACTAACTGTTGCTAGAAACGTGTAGGAAGTTTGCATGGCAGTTAAGGAAGTTATGGGCTACTTATGGGTGATTTTCACAACCATCAACATATCCTCGATGAAATTCGTCCACAATACTAGTTTTCTCGACGAATTTCATATCCCTCAACGAATTTCATTGAGACTAGTGGATGAATTTCACTGAGATCCTTCTTTGAAGTTCTTAATAAATTTCATTGAAGGTTTCAACAAAATTTATCAAAGGATTTACTGTTATCGTCTTTTTACCATAACCAAATCACAATAATGTATTCAAATCATAGAAATTATAACTAAAACCTATTCTAAATTGATTTGTAAGCCTTTTTAGTTCATAAACTATGCTTGAATTAATTGGTTCATAAAAATAAAAAAAAAAACATTTTTAGATTTTCCAAACTCAACCACCATTATATTCAATATTTCTCAAACTTAGTCTATTATTCCAAGCAATTTGTTTAAATTAAGAGAGTATTTGCAAATGAAGAATAAATGAGATTGGATTGATATTATTTATTAATATTTTTTCTTTTCTCGTTTCTTTTTCCTCTTTCCTTTCTCTTTCTATATCATTTTAGTTTAAGAAACGGATAAAATTAGAAACCAGAGATATTTTTGTCCAAATGAAATTTTTTACCAAGAATCTAAGAAAATTTTAGATAAGACTTTAACTATAAATAGACTTTAAAATAGAGTCATTTTGAAAATAAATAAATAAATAAATAAAACTCGATTTTTCGTTATTATAGTCGGCCACTCGAACTGTAAGAGTAGAGAGTTCCAATTGTTAATGCCATTGCTGTAGTAGAAGAGACAAAGAAGAGGAAGAGAAAGCGCAGTAGGAGTAAAGCATCTGCCACAGATGCCAAGCAGCAAACTAGTGAAGAAGAGATTGAAGAGGCATAAAAGAGAGAAGTGGAAGAGTCCGTAGAGGAGAAGAAAAATAAAAAAGAAGAATAATATCAAGGAGAATAGTCAAAATAAGAGTGACAATAAAGAGAGTGGCCGTGACGAGAAGCAAAGGAGAACGAAGAGACAAAAGTGAAGGTGGCAGGTGACAGGTGGAGGTGGGATTATGAGTATTACGTGGTTTGAGTCCTTGGGCTATCTCAGGACACTTGGAGAGCTATTCAAGAAATGGGTTTTCAATTTATGACTAGTATAGTTTTTGTTGTAAAAATTAAGTTAACGTGAAAATAAAAGATAGTAGAGGGACACAAGAGATATTTTACTATTAGTTCACTGAGTAAAATAAAATAAAATAGAAGAACAAGCCAGATAGTTGCCAATGTTGTGACATTAGGCAAAACGAGAGAGAAATGAGGAGTGAGTTTTTCTTCAATACAAGAAGCCTATATATAGTGAAGTATGTCACCACATAAAACCAATAGAACACAAGTAAGTATTCTTCATTTTTCAATAATTTGACACATGGAGAAGCACTTACAAATGTTTAACATTCACCAATTTGGGTGGTGGAAGCCTCCAATGACTAGAGATCTCCAAGGTCCACCAATCAAAACAGTTTTTATAATTTATAATTTTATGTATTTAGAGACTTATGCATTAGGTAGCTTTGTTTAATATAGAAGCTGGTTGATGAAATTTGGGATTGTGTTAGAATTTCATTATTTTTTGTTCGAGTTATATTCAGAAAAGCAAAATTTGTTTTCAACCAAATTGCTATGCTTTTCTATCATTTTTTTAGTTTCTCTGCTGCAAAAGGTTAGAATTGTATTTAGGAAGTGGAAAAAGTTTCAAACTTGGAGGCATTAAGGAGTAATTTTATTTGACATAATATGGGTAGTGATACCTGACGAACCTTAATTTTTATTTTCATATTATTGTCGACGTGCAGTATTTTATGACCAACTGTACTGTGGCAACACACCGATTGGGGTCCATTAGTTAGCAAAGACAGGGAAGCGACAGTAGAGCTTATTGGTTGGTTGGAAAAATTGGAATTTAGTTTCTTGCTGTTTTTATTGGTTTGTGTTGATTTTTGATATTACATGGCAAGTGATCCTTGCTTTTAAAGCTATAAAGCTAGGACTTTGGATTAAAGTTTTCGTTCTCGTATGTCTTGTGGATACGCATGGAAATACTAATTTTTGTTTGTAAGAATCATATTAATTGGAATCGTGTCCTATAATGCAATTGTTGCAGAAATTATTTCTTTTTGTCCTTAATTTTATTCAGGAAAATTTAAAGTGGATCTTGACCTGAAATTTTGTAGGTTTTAAGACTTTGAAATGAATTTCCTGAGATGCTACATGGGAACACATTAGAGTTAATATAACTGCCGGAATGTTCAATATATATAACTCTGGATTTTTGTATGTAGGATCTCCCCATAGCTTTCTGTTGAATATTATTTTCCTTTTGTGAATGCAACATCTGCTTACCTCGTAATGATGTGTAAACGATGTCTCTTTGGCTGGACAGTAGTTCTTCTGCATAAGATTTTGAAACAAAAGTTCCTACCTCTCTTTCTAGGAGCAAAAATGTATAATTATTGTTGGTGTCCAGGTGCTTTACAAACCTAAGAAACTAAAGCTTTGAATGAAACAAAATTTAATCTCAGCATAAACAAGAACAGATGCAAGGAATAGTTTTCTGTAAAATCAGAAAACAAACAGATGATGAACAGAAGAATCATTTACGTGGTTCAGCCACTAAGGACTTACATCCACAACCAAGAACAACTCTTGGATGCCTTTTATTTATCAGTAACACAAGAATGAATTACAGAGATACAATACTCAGATTCTGGAATTATACAATCAGCTTTCTTCTTCTTCTCTGCTCCTTTCTTCTCAGCTTCACTTCACATTCGAATAACAAGGATAAGAACCAACTAATACAGGCTATATCTCACTCCTTTTATAATGTGATCAGCTAGCTTATGTATCTCATAACAAAGAAAGAAAAATGACTAATAAGCCAAAACAGAATTCTGTTAATTTCCAACTGCTTTAACAACAGTTAACTAACCCTGAAACTGATTTTTAAAGACCTACTCTCTACAATTATCACGTTAATTTTCACGAATATCTTACATAAAAGAATTCAGATTGTCAATGTGAAAAGTTTATGTGTCGTATTTATTGTGGTTTACGCGTTTTTACAAATGCTGATCCAAGCTAGAGCAATTCCACCACTTATGGTAGGCAAGCATGTACTTGAAGCTGGCTGGACAGGTTCAGGGGAAACGCTTGCCTTTCTAATACCAGCCGTCGAGTTGTTATATAACGCTCAGTTCACCCCTAGGAATGGAACGGGTGTTATTGTCATTTGCCCAACTAGGGAGCTTGACATCCAGGTAAAAATCCTCCTGATGATAATTTCAACAATTGAAACTTGTATTTCATTTTAAAATTTGGTTCTTTAACGTCCTAATATTCAAAATTAGTTTAAATGCTACAATAATGTCTACATTAAGTCTATGAGAGTATTGAATAACTTAAGTGAGCAGAAACAAATTTGTTGGATGGGAGTCTTTAGCAAACTTATATTTAGAGGGGAGTCGTAAGTGGGGCATTTCTGATTTCTATTTCAGAATTCCCATTTGTCTATGTTTCTTCTAAAGTTTAACTATTCCTACCATCACTAATTCAATTTTCAAACATTCCAGACCCATGCTGTTGCAAAAGGACCTTCTGAATTACCATTCCCTGCAGACTGTTGGCTTGGTTATTGGTTGTCCAGCTAGAAGAGGAGAAGCAAGACGTATTGTGAAAGGAGTAAATTTGTTAGTAGTGACCCCTGGTCGACTTCTTGACCATCTTCAAAATACCATGGGCTTTGTCTATAAGAATCTGAAGGTAACATAAATAAATTCAATTTTATATTTTGAAACTTAATTTGGTAATCAGGCATACAGATGTTCTGGCATATATTATGTATACAAATTCATACGAAACGATTTTTGGACTTGCAGTGCCTTATGATTGATGAAGCTGACAGAATATTGGAAGTAAACTTTGAGGAAGAACGAGGCAAATTATGAAGCTTCTGCCAAAGAAGGTAAATAGTACCTAAAAACTTTAGGCAATTCTGCATATTATGTCAAGAAGTTATGATAATTGAATGAAGGGTAAGAAAGGTTAATAGTATTCGTTACAAAACAAAAAAAAATAATAATTACTTGGTTGGGGCTAAAAATGTGCTGGAATGTCTGTTCCAGTAGAATCATGTAGAATAGTTTGTGATGACAAGACATTTTAGGTCATATGAAAAGCACATGGTTAGTAAGCTAATTAAGCGACCATATAATGTGTAGTTTCATTAAATAAGCTGTTTTGAGTTTTGTTGTGGTTTCAGAGAGTTTAAAAGTGTGATTCTCTCTGAAGAAATATTGGTTCAGAAGAGTTAATCAGCTGAAAACTATGATACATCACTCTCAACTTAATTGATGACCTAGTATGACGTCTGATGCTAGGGCATGCTGCATGCTGCATTCTGCATAGATTTGACTTCGGAGTATTTCTCAGTCTATCTCTACTGAATTCTGTTTTACCACCACAAACTTCAGGTTTCACTGACAATTGTTGCTTCAATATGCTGAGCAGCTGAGATCATTTAGCCACTTGACACTCTTAAGTTGTCTAAGGGCTGGGTCCCGTAGTACTGTTCATCTAGTTCGGGTTGGTTCTTAACCTAAATAGTCGGGTTGTAAATAGTCGGACTGTGCCAGTTATATCAATTTAAAATTGAAGGCCCAACTTATAATGAGTCCAAAATTTTTTGAGCCCATTTAAACATGACTTGACTGGTTGAACTAACAATTTAACTCAGTCAACCTGTCGGGTCATACTTAAAAAAAAAAAATTAATTTAATTAATAATTTTAAAATTTTGATTAATATTTAATTTTGTTATTAATTTTTAAATTTTTATCATTATTTAATTTAAAATTTTGATAAAAATTTTAGTTAGAAAATAATTTAGTTATTTTGGTTAGTATTTGGTTTAGTTAATAATTTTAAAATTAATAAGGTTAGTAATTTAATTTTATTATCAATATAAAAATTAGAGTGAGTATTTAATTAATTGTAAAATTTTAGTTGTTAATTGCTAAATTTTGTTCGTTATTTATTTAATTTGGTTGGTTATTTTAAATTTTTTTAGTTGTTTATTATTGTTGTTAGTTATTTATTTTAAATAAAATTTATTAGTTATTAATTAATTATTTTTATTAATTAATTAGTTTGTTCTGTTTTTCTTTATTTATTATTTTAAAGTATGATTGAATGTAAAAAAAAATTATGAGATTCAAGCTGAAATGTCTCTTCATTGTATTTTTTTAATTAATTAATAAAAACAAACATCATCAAATGTATTTTTTAAAATAATTTTTTGTAATTTATAAAATATTTTATTTAATTTTAATCAAAATAAATAAATAAGTTGAACCTGACAAGCTGGTTCTATGAACCGGAATTGAATCGTATGACAAATCGAACCGGAACCGGAATCGAAACCAACCCGATCTGTTAACGATTCCATCACCGATTTCGGTCCAATTTAATTAACTTCGAACTATAAAACTAACCCGTCATAGTTTTTGGTTTAGATCGATTCCATCCTTCCCAGTTCTTTGACCAGAGCTAAATCGCTCGAAACTACTGATTTTGAACTAATAAACACCACTAGACACTCTGGTGAGGGACTTGTGTGGTATTATTATATAAATATATTTGTATATATATTTTAATTTATATAAAAAGAGTTTGTATGATATTATTGGATATATATTTCTTAACAAACTTAGTCAACAATTAGTCAATTTTGTGTATCCCTAAATTAAAGCAATGCCATAATAATTTAGATAAAAAAAAAAAATTAGGGTAAATTGCTTACAAAATTATTTTAATTGGGTCAATTTAATTTTCTAGTTATAGTCCTATTTTAGTTTGTTACTTAGGTCATATATGTTTTTATTTATTTATTATATTTTCTTCCTCATTTTAACTTAGGAAAGTATCATTAATCTATTATATAAGCTAGATTTTTCTAAATTTTGAAATTCTTAAATAGATTCAAAAATTAATTTTATTGTCAAATTAACCATTAAATGCAATATTACTTTGCCACACATTCCAAAATAGATTTGTCTGTGAAGTTCCAATTAAAAATCATGAAACTCGTAAGTTCGGTAGGATGAGAATCTTGGAGAAAATTTTTAAATTTGGGGGACTTATTTGATGAAATTTACAAATTTTCTGATTCTTATGAAACTTCCTTTAAACAATATGTACTTATGTGTAAATTACCGTTAATTTTTAAGATTAATAACATTTTAACATGTCAAAATAATATATATTCAATTCTATTGGAATGATTACATAATTTCATCAAGTAATAATATTAATTTCTTACTTGATTTCATTTTTAATTTATTTTCATTCTCTTAACCGTGTGTATATATATATATATATATATATATAACATAAATAAAATTTTAATTATTACTGAAAATTGAAACTTATTTACAATTATTCTAAGAACAAAAAGACAGAAAAATACAATTTCAGTCAACCTTTAGCCAATCCAAATTTCTAATCCAATAATGTAAATGGTAATTTTAACTTATTATGGCCAAGATTAATAAATTATAATTACCTGCATAACATACAAATATATTCCTCGTCTTTGTTAAAACATTTTGGCTCCGTTCCTGAATGCTTAGGCAACCTAAAATCTCTTACTAATATAAAAGCAAGAATCAACTGAAATTTTATTTAGAATTGAGGTGCTGTAACTTTTAAATTAGAGCTGCTAATCACCACATGTCAAATATAGAGGTAAAATTTAGTATTACTAAACAGTGCATTCAAAGTGAAGTAGAGACACAATAGTACCAGACATGGTGTTAGTGCATATAGTGTTGGCAAGGTGTAAGCCTTTTTCTCTCTTGTATTATCTTACAACCATGTTGAAAAAACATTTCCAATCAATGTGTATAACAATTCTTCTACACATATTTTACAAGCCCGTGTTAGGAAGCAAAAATCAGAAACAGGAGACATTTGCATGTCATATGGGTGAAAATTACAAATAATCACCATGTAGTTTTTGCTTAAAGCGCTATACATGATCACTGAAAGTCAAGAACTCGAACTCTTCGAAGGCAGACTTTGCTGAGCAAGAAAAGGGACTTCAACCACTGTCCCAACAATGTTGTCTCCAACAGTTACAGTGTCTCCAACTGAAGCAGCCTGCCTCTTGATATATCCCAAACCAAAGTGATCAGACTCCTTTCTTCCCGGTGTATAGCTTGTCAATTTTCCAACCTGCATAAAGTTTATAAGCCATTTTATGTTTGCAGCAATGAGGTTCTAAAATCCAGAAAATGGAGTTAATAACTAAAATATGGAACAGGCATCATAAAAATAATTTTTCCTGTAATTTTGTATAATATTTCAAAATTATTTTGAGCAAACAAATGATTTGTACCTTTTTCCCATCAACTGTTATCGGGCTGCCAGGTTCTGCTGGTGCAGCAGGCCGAATTCCCCATAATCTCTGCTTAACTCCATCATAGGTTATCAGCCTAGAGATGGTCTCTTGTCCCTTATAGCAGCCTACAAAGACTAATGTTAGATCAACGTTCTTTCTAGATTTCTATGAAGTGCTAAATGATAAACAGTAAGGTACCCTTGTTCAAAGAAATTGAATTCCAGAGACCAGCTTCCAACACATTAAATTCATTAGTAAGCTCTTTTCCGGGTGCTGGCCTCCCTGCAAAAACCAAACAGGGCTTACTGTAAAAGATGTAGCAATTATAACCAGAAAATGGAATATGATAACAAATACAACAGGGAAAGCACACCCCAAACTAAGCTCGTTTGGTTAGAATAGCATAAGAAAAAGGAAAAATAATTTTGAATGTTAACAACCATTTAAACCCAAAAATTGCCATCTTCCAAGTCTACCTCTTCTAATATTTCATTTTCAACTTGGTCTAGGTAGCAATTAAAATGCTAATGTTAGTAGTTATTCATTCTGCCATATTTTTAAAGCACATATCACAACTAAGAAGTGAAATTGCTTCTACAAATCAATTCTATTTACATATAAGCTCAAATAAGAAGTTGATAATTAATCACCTTTAATAATTCTTAGTTTTTCCCAGGCATTAGAACCCATTGGAATAGCACCTTGAGATAGAAGAGTTTCCCAAACTGATCTGGCAACAGCTGGAGACATCAACAGTGAATATCCTTTCTCAGAAATGGCATTTCCAACCCCAACAGTTATTGGCATGCCATTCACCTGAAAATTAATAAAAGATTTTATTTCTGCTTAACTGCACTGAACACAAATCACTAGGTTGCATCCTGAAATAGACTTCATCCTGTCCTTGATTTCAAATACAGAATGCATTGTTGCACTTTTATGATTTTTATTACTTGAACCTTCTTTTATAGAATATAGAAACCAGATGAAGTTAGAAAGATCTCTGAATGAGTGTGCACAGATAGCAAGAATTGTATTTATTATAGTAGTGAAGTTCTGAAGCATGCAGCAGGACCTTCAGAAGAAAAGGCCATGAAAAAATGTTGCAAACAGTAGATTTTCCTAGTAGTGAGCATGGAATTTTCTTACCGGATATATTCAATGAATGATAATAAGAAATTTTAATTTCATCAAATTTAAATTTGAATACCAAGGACTGAAAAGAATACTAGCTATATAGCAAACAAAATTCAATATAAGTTTTTCTTATTTTCTTACATAAATAACCCCACCTCTTTATTCCAATATTTTCAATTGGCTCCCACATCCATTTGGTAGTTGAAATAAGCATTCATCTTATATTTTAGTTTTACCACTCAGATTGAATCCCATACCCTCTTAGCATATAAAAAAGAAAAGGGAAAATTTCCATAAATTCTGAACCAATCTTGAAATCTAATTTTCAGTAGCGGAACTTGCCACCTGCTCAGAGAAACTACTACCCTCTACTACTTGGTTGCAAAGACGTTTATATAGGAAAATAGTCAGACAAAACATGCAGGAGTTCAAAATATTCTGAGAAACTTATTTTGACCTAGAAAAAGCATAAATACCTTCCAATTCATTATTGAAAATTGTATTTTCCTCTCTTCACTATTATATCCTAATAGTCAAGCTGCAACCAAATATGTGACTCCACATCAAAACAAACAGAGCAAGTTAAGCATGTGCCATAATTTCATACGTAGAATTCTTAGATTATCTTCTTATGCTTTTAAAATGACAAAAATGTTAGCAAATTGAACTCCCCCTATAACTTTTGGAGAAGTTTCTAAGATTATAATTTTTTGAATCCAAAGTTTGTCAAGAAAAAGGGTTGGAAACTAAAGCATCAATTCTTATATCTCTATACTTCAGATCAAGGCTAAACAGTCATAATTAATCACGGACAAAGCAAAGTAACGGCAGAAAATAAAATTACATTTGATTTTTACAAACTACTAGAGTTTAGAAGTGACAAGCTCATTTTTTCACCAAAGATACAGGTACAGTGTACCCTACAAAGCATCCAATAGTTATAGGACTTAGGAAAAATATTAAATCTTACACTGTAATGTTGATGTGTGCCATATGCTTGTCCAACAAGATCACTTAGATTCAAATTCTCCATTACCTATTGGCACACCACAGCCATCAACAACACCAAGCCAACGTCCAAAAACTCAACGATAAATCCACAAAGAAGATAAACAGTTCAGCAGAAATATACATACTTGGTTGCTTTTAGGTCCCACTAGAACAAATAAGCAAGTTTGCTTACTGATGTCTTGAATTTCTACCTTGTCAGCAAAAAATATGTGCCTACAGAAAATAAAAGGAACATAATAATGAGGGGATCTTTTATTTTGGGTGGATAATTTAAGAACTTTGGGTCAAATGCTTGATAGACAGAAAATTCAAAAACACAGCACACTTGCTTGCATTGTTCAAGCTAGGGTCCCCGAGACCGGGTGAATACCCTAGAGCGAGTAAGGTAGTTTAGCACCAGACAAGCTGGCAGAGCATGCAACAGTAGAAAGGTGAGGGCTATTCATTTTGCTCATTCTCTCCAAATTTATTTTCTTTTGGTAGATAGGTATGAAATGGAAAGATGTGAGCATTAGCACTATTTACGATTTCAATGCTCCAAGTACAACAGTAAAATCATTCTATAAAAACAAAGGCAAGGTCCGTAAACTAAGGATACACTATCAACACAGGAAGTTAATAAGATGATCTCCAAGACAAGATATACATACTTATTAAGCATTTGCGTGATGTTTCCACTGGTCAAGGGCGAGACCACCAATATAATAGCATTTTTCTGTGAATGTCAAAAATAAATAAATAAATAAGTTGACAAAATGACTCGAATTATTACACTGCTAGAATATAAACTGTGATAGAAGAAACATGACAAAAGAGATTACCATGATCCAAGCATGTGCAATATCTATTGTCCTTGCTGTTGGTGTAACAAAGACGGTGTCACATCCCTACGGATTTCAATCCAACAAATCCCATCAATTAACCCCATATGACTGCACCAAATAAAAATAAAACTGAAGAAGTTTGTGCTTACTTCTTGAACAGCATTAAACACAAGCACAACCCAACCGAACTTACCTGTCCTTTGCGAAGAATTTCAAAATTTGCCGTGGTTTGGTTGTGAAGAAACTGAATACGGTCATCTCCACTGACTTTATAATAATCAAACCCAACAATTTTACAAAGTAAAAGATCATTAAAGCATCATTCTCATAAAACAACTGAATTTCAAATAACACAAGTAACAACAACACATGTATGACTGGACTAGCAGATTAGAATGTACCTCTTATCCTCCCAAAATGTGAAAGGTCCACAACCTAAGCCAGACAACACAATGCATAGCAATTTCCTCAAAAAAATTTCAAGCATAAAATACAATAAATTTCTAATAACCCACAAAACAAAACAAACCAATAACTCATTTCCAAGCTTTGTTCAATTCTTTGAGCTTAATACAATTGAACTAATTATTCTCAGAAGAGAGAGAATACTCACAGAAACACTGTTATCAAC
Organism: Cedrela odorata; assembly: GCA_035584115.1. Classification (NCBI taxonomy): domain Eukaryota; kingdom Viridiplantae; phylum Streptophyta; class Magnoliopsida; order Sapindales; family Meliaceae; genus Cedrela; species Cedrela odorata. Next base: position 21,547 of record JAXCLQ010009278.1, read on the forward strand.
CGCATCCAATGCTTCATCATCATTACCAAACGTTTCAACAATCCCATCCTCTGAAATCTCCGCCCCTGCACTCTTCACAGTGTCCTGAAAACAACCCAGTTACCATTCTGTGTTTTGCAGCCAAAAAATTATTACAATTAACTCAGGAGAGATTATTACAAGCAGGTCGTGATCGATGGGAGGAGGAGAGAGTTCAAAAGGAAGAACGGGAATTGGAGAAATTCTTGTGTTTTCCAATGAGAGAGTCGTCTTCTTCTGGTTCTTCTTCTTCTGCTGGGTAAAAAACGCACGGCTTTGAGAAAAGTTGTTAGTTCTGAGGGCGTGAAGACGAGTGGTGGAGCCAACAACCATATGTGTCGTAGCTGTTGCTGCCATTTCTTGATATTGGGCTGCTCTCACTCTCAATTTCGTATTGCTGGAATTCCCTTCTTATTAATGGAATTTTTACAAAGTTGTTTATTTATTTATTATTTTTGATGTTTTTTTAGTTAATATATATAGATATTAAGTAATATTAAATTAAATTACATATTGATTATAAAAGGTTTAAAAATAATTATTTTGTAAAACTAATTGCTTGTATTATACTTTTTATATTAATTAAAATACAAATTTACCAATTTTATATTCTGTTAAATTTCTCCTAAAGATACATCATATATTGTGTATAACTTATGAATAAATTATTGATTATTTATATATATTTTTTTACGTACGAGTACAATACAAGGTAATCAATTTGTTTTCTTTTGATACATGCAATTTATCTATCTTAACATCATATTTATTTTAAAGATTAAATTATTTTTTTGTGTAATAATAAAATAAATGGTTGAGAATTTGTATTAAATTTAAATCAAAAGAGCTCATGTTATAAAAAACATACAATACTTTGATAAAGCCAAACCACCTCGGTCCAAACGTACCCTTAACCTAAACACAAGTTCCTGCAAATATATCAGCTCACAGCTCCGGCTTGCATCCCTATTTCGAGCAAGAAATAATCCCAACTCGGCGGAAATTAATACCAAAATCAAAGAATTTAGTTGATCCCAGCTCGGCGGAAATTAATACCAAAATCAAAGAATTAAGTTTGTGACTAATTACAGTACTTACTGTTTTTGCAAACATAAGCGGTTCGAACTGTAATATCATTATATCACATATAATTCCTACACAGAAAGTATATATATATATATATATATATATATATGAAGAATTTTACATTAGATACATAAACACAAGCGTTTATAACTGTTATTCAAAGTCACCTTCTAATGCAAAATCCCAAAACTATTGCACATTAGTTCCACGATTTTCATGTTGTGGAGAATCTGCATAAACTTGTCCTTGCCCTCTTACATCTCTAAACATGGAAAGAAATGAGTTCAGGCCTTCGGAAGAAGCTCCTCCTAAGATCCACAACAATAGTGAACTGAACGAATTCATGCTCCCAGGGTTGGGACCGGTTTCAGCTTGCCGAACGTCTTGTTGTCCTGGATTATCCATTGGATTTGCAACTCTGTCTGGGTTGTTATTTTCAGATTGTTCTGGTCTAGGAGCATCTGATCTATTTGCTGGCATTGCTTGGTTGGATCTGGATCTTGAGCCTGGCCCAGAGATCACGTCAATATTAGGTGGACCCGAGTTCCTTGCGCTCAATCGTGTGATATGTAATGTCGATGTAAGAATGGTAGAGGAGGTTATGTGGAAATCCGGATGTTGCTGAAGCTGAGAACGCCTAGTTTGCATGAATCTTTGAAGAGCTGGTACCTGAGCATAGTTTAGCACGGAAGTAAAATATCAAATTCGAATTCAGAAACATATCATTATAGTAAAATAGAAAAGCAAAATCTACAAACATAAACAATATCAGGAGCAGTATTTTAATGATACATTCATGGTGGAAATAATTTCAACTTGGATATGAATAATCTAAGTATGCAATCCCAATCATATTGTGATTTCAGAAAGTACAGATTCAGGAGAAAAAAATAGAAAGAAACTTGAAGGATCAGTATAGAAGCCAAAATTGTAATAGGGACTAATTACCTCAAAATGGTTCCAGAAGTACAGAATGAGATGTTGCATTAATGCAGCAGCAGTACCAAGTGCCAAATATGAAAAACCTGGAAAATTAAAAATGTTATATCAGAGGACAAAAGTAATATTTCCAGCTATAACCAATATGAGTCAAACCAGACAGAACCATACCATAAGCGTAGGAGAAGAAATAGATGTGAAAAACCAGAAAATAGAGCAAAAAGAAGCGAGGGAAGAACTTCATTGATATTGGCGTGCGGACACTGCTATTTAATTGCCAAAAAGAATCATATTAGAAGGAAACTAAAATTAATGCCAAATTTTCTATGTTTAGTTAAATAAACCAATAAGCAACGCTTAACAAGTTACAAACTGTTATGGCCCTCAATTATCACATAAGCAAGCTCAACCAATCGGAAAAATAGTGTGGAAGATAACGTACATGGAAACACATGGGCATGTGCCTATGTATTTCTGTTATACAAGTTAGAGCGAAATGGAGAGAGAGAGAGAGAGAGAGAGAGAGAGACCTGATCAGTGTAAATAGTTCGCACAACCAGACAAGAATTAAAACCATGAAAGCCAACAGCTGATCATCATAAAACTCGAACAGGAAGAAGAGAATACCAATCATTATCTGAAAAATCCAACATACAGGTATCAATCTGTATGACCCAAAGAGGGAAAATGGCACACAAAGATCTGGTAAAACATCTAAATCTAAACAAATGGAAAAAAAACGACTGAAAATATCTTTTAAGAAGTATTGCAGAATATATAACACCAACAGCGAATCATGAAGAGAAGATGAATGCTTACCGGTACAAAGACTAGTGATTCAATTACATGCACAAATATCAACTGAAATGTTGGAAGCCGATGTCGAGCATGGTGTTGAAGCTGCACTGCAATAGTATGACAATAATAGACACCCAATTATATCATATTTGGAGAAGAAAGCACAGGACTTGACTGTAGTTCTTTTGACATTCCAAGAATGATGCCAACTCACTGAGTGTAAGAAATAAACCCGCAAGAATCTAGTGGATAACTATAGGCATGAGAGAACCTAACCAACCATGGAAAGCCACTTGCAATGCAAAGACTTAAGTTGACAAATCAACAGCTATTTCAAAACTTTGTTCAGTCAATTGACCAAAGGAATGGACAACAAAACCTGATGGCTGCAAACAATGCTACAATGCATACCTGTGAACTTCAGCATGCGAGTCTGAGTCTCTCTCAATGTAAATGATACTGACATCGTGGTTGTGAAAAAGACAAACAGTGACATCATAAGCACACCACATTTGGTCACCAGATAATCTGCAATCAATAAAGGGAGAATAAAAAGTGTAATTCATCTTATCACAATATATATTCGCCCATTAGATAAAGATGAAAAAGATACCTCCTGCAACATTAGCAATCATTAAGAATGGTAAAAGTTTAGAAGATGACATTGTGCATGCGTTGAGAAAAAATCGACCAATTTTAACTAGTGCTATATAATACACCCAAGTCTTGACAACATTGGTACTTGGAAGATTTCAAAATATAACCACAGATTTTCTCGTACAAAATATTCATTTTTTATCTCAATAAGGCATTTTCCAATAGATAAAAGCACGTTCTCTTGCAATGGCAATGTTCAATTAAAGGCTCTTCATTTTCCTTTTTCTCTTTTTTACCAATGGGAATAGTTGGTGGGTTGGTTCCTGTGTAAAAGGCAAAAAGCTTTAGGATACGTAGAGTGCATGCTACTCAGCATCTAGTTTATGGATTTACTGACAGATGATAAATTAGTCATTCTTCACTTCTCTGGAAACTAAACTCTCTGTTACATTCACTTCATTGCAGCAACAGGATTGCCAGAAAAAATTCCACTATTTGCATTCCCATTACAAAGTTATGATCTCCTTTTGAAATTTGGGCAAAAAAAGTAGTGAGAAGAAGAAAAGAAAACACCTTATATTTCTGTTTTCTCCTACCCACACATCTTGATCCTCGTATTATGCAAACATGCTTAACGCTTATAAAAATATAGTCAACCACCCCATCATAATGAGAAAACACAGACTCTTGCCCTTAGGGTTGGCAAAAATCCTCGCGGGTACGGGGGCTCGGCATGTTTGGGCCGGGGATCGGGGCCAATTTTGATATAACAAAGAACCCAAACTTTAATAATGTAATTTTAAATTTTAAATTATCAAAATAAAAGTACAAAAATAACAAAAAAATTCAAACAAAAAAAATACTATAATATAAATGGGGACAGGCTGGAGACGGGGATGCCTGCCTCAAAATGGGGATGGGCCGGGGACGAGGATCTCCTCCCCAAAGCAGATACAGAACAGGGACTTGGATGGCAATCCCCAGCTGTTGCCATCCCTACTTGCCCTTGCCCTTGTAACACCACGTCATATGAACACACATTCCAAGAACACTGACCAACATGAAAAGAAGTTGATCCCAAAACGGCCAACCAAACAATTCCCACTAAAGTGCATTCATTGCATTAACAAAGCAATCTCATCACATGAAAAGAAACCATGAAAGAAGAAATATGGCAAAAATCAACAAACCTCCAAACTTTGCAGGACCTTCTGGTGGTTCCTGCGGATAACTAAGATTGTAAAACTCCTTTGTTTGATAATTATAAAGATAACCTGCAATCAAATTGAAATCTTGATTAACCTGCAATCAAATTGAAATCTTGACTAGACAAAACAACAAAGTTGACTACTTCAAACTCACCATGCTTAGAATCTATGATTGACTCCATGTACACTTCATATCACTATCATTGTATATATATTATCTGATTACCCATATATTTGCTATTTCAGAAATTGTTGAGTTACAAATACCTATTGAAGAAGTTCAAGATTTAACAAAAGATCTTCGTAGGGGAGGCGGATGAAGAATCCGGGAGTCCGGTTATAATTACAGACAGGAGCTGTTTGAGTTTTTCCCACAAACTTGATTTGGGCTGTGTTAAAAATGGTCAGTACAGAAACTGTTAGAAGCTGTTCAAAATCGTCCAAAAAAGATTTTTAGGTTTTACTGGGCTCTAGCTTAGTTGTGGTTAGAGAAACACAGTAGCAAGAAAGGCTGCTCTATTAGCATCCACAGTAATGAGGGATCCTAGGGTTTGAACAGCATTACTAAAGCTTCCAAGTTATACAGAGGATGCCTGAGTCACTAGATAGCATTGTCTTTGCAGATTTTATTCGAATGGGGAAAGTGGTGGCAGTTAAAAGGAGATTTCAACTTCTCTGTCACAGCGAAGCATACCAGTGAGATTGTAATGCATTGTCAGACATTCAGACAATATATGGAAGGAGAAAATCATTGGTATTTACTAACAAAACACAGTTTGACAAGTAGAGAAAGATTAAATTAGCTCTCAAATCATTTCAAATTTTCGATAGAGGTTGAACCACTCCAGGATATCATAACAAAAGCTGTTTCTCTTTGGAGGGTTGACTTACATCATTGGATTACTCAAAACTTCATATATATGAAATCCATCAAGAGAAATAGTTATTACCTTGACCAGGAGAATTCAGTAAACTATTCATCAAAATGGTATCATATCCAACAAATCTGTTTATAAGCAGTTGCTGCCACCTATAAATAAGAAAATATTATTGTAAGATACAATTTTGCATGTAACATGCACATGCATACTATTGAAGCTCATAATTGCCACAAAGTTTTAAACTTATGACGACCATTTCCAAATTTGAACTTCTAAAGAGTTTCAACAAAAATTCGGTTCAACATATTAGTACATAATGTAATTGATTTCAACAAGACAAAGATTTAATGGAATAACTGAATTTAAAACCACGGCATCGAATCACCATGAAATTTGCTTCAAAATAAAGCATAGCCATAATTGTTTCCAGAGTATACTAATTTCCCATAATTTCAAAGTTTACACAATCAATTGCTTTTGACTTCGGCCCAAGCGAATGCAATGCAATTCCTTGATAATAATGAGCTATGATTACTGAGCCTAACCTCATCCATGTGGCTGAATACAGCACCAAACCGCTTATACTCAGAACAGACTTTAAAGACTTCACATCAAAATGACACCTCTACTTGGGGCTTAATATTCTTATCTCAAAGATTCTAATCGTTAGTTGAGAAAAATAAACAAACACCAAGGCACATTGATTCAAATTTGAACAGTTTCTCAAAGTAGAAGGATCTCAACCAATTTTCAAGGAGCGAGCAACGTGCCAACATGTGAATAAAGCTCATAGAACCTTTCTTCTGTTACAACAATAATTACATTCAAGTAAATGTTGTTAAAGTTTCTAAATGCCTCCCGTTTTATCCGTAATAACTACGATACTGTTTCAGCCTAAGTAAGGTGTAAACCTTGTTCTACGAACTAAAGGGTAAAATAGTCATTTTATAATATTCAATTTCATACATGCATTGTTCATGATTAATTGACACATTAACGAGGCTTAGGTGAAATAAGTCAACTTATGATATGAATATAACGAGTAATTAGGAATTTCAATAATTTGTGCATAAAAAAATGTTAAATGATGTTAATTAGTATTAACTAAAATATTGTGGTGGAAATATGACTTGGAAATGTGAATTAGAATAAGTTGGTCAAAGGATTTCATTGTTGAAAATCAGATAAATGACCCTCGTTAGTTAAGCTTCTAGAAGTGATATGTGTCAATTATAGAGTTTTTAAACATGTTTTCCATAAAAATTGCATTTAGTGCATATATGTTTAACTATATAGAATCCCGGAATTCACTATATTATACATGTGTGGTATTAGATTCCGAGAATCCGGGAGAAGGGCCAAATAGGTATGAAGAACCTTAGTGGGAGTGATTACCCTCCCCTTGTTGTGAGTAAATTTATATATACATAAATAATAAATATATGCTTGATATATTATATGTATTGCTTGTGTTATCAAACAAGCTGCTTTCTTATTTAAAGTGAAATTTGAAAATAATGTATTTCATGTGATTAAATTGATATTGAGATGTTTTTATCTTTGATCTGTTATTAAATGTTGTTAAATATACATGCTAAAATGGCCGAAGAGGCCAGATGTGATTTATATATCTTATAATCATTGTTTGCAAATGATATGGCCGGGAAGGCTGGATTTGATTTAAATGAATAGAAATAGTTGATTGTAAATGATTTATTTTTAAGCATATATATTGGTGATGAGGCTATTAAGGTCGGTTATTGATATATGGCCAGTGAGCCAAGTTATTTACTGTATATACAGGGCTGTAACCTATGGACGGACCTATGAGAGGCCGTGTAGGTTATTGGTGCCGCAGTAAGGCTGTATAAGGAAGGATAAGCCATGGTAAGCCCACTGTGTGCCAGTACGCGAATGTGCAGTTATATAAAAACTCTATGGAAAGTCCTGACGGCTTTATAGGAATCTCATGAATTTGATGGATATCGAGGACAGTCACTCTATTACCAAGTGACTATTCGGGACCAACATCAGTGAGACGGGTTAGATGATTTTAGATATGCATGTTTTACAAGGAAATGAATGATTTTGTAAAGTATGACAAATAATAACGATTTTTATAAAATGCATTGCATATGGTTTTATACATAACAGGTTCACTGATAGATTTCAACATTACCTCGGTCAAGGTAGCGGATGAGAAAGTATGACTAGTCCGGTTTGGTTGTTTTAAATGAAGGCAGACCATCCTTATATTGTTTTCAGTTATTAAGTTGAACATGAAATGTATATATGTATTTGAGCATGTTAATAACGAAATCCCAATATATGTACTTGGAAATGTGTGCATGTATGTATATCTATGTATGTATGTATTTACTCACTGAGTATAATTGTATACTCACCCCTCACAATTGTAGTTTCAGGGTAGGAGCATTAGTGCTAGCAGAGCTTGTGGTAGCAGTAAAGAGCCTACAACGCTCCGGGTAGGTTTCTTACTTGACTCACAGGTGTAGATGTCCCACTGGATAAATGTAAATAAATTATTGTAAAATATTTGTGAGGACAATGATTTTGTAATTGTTTATGTTTTGTTTAACCCAAATAGAAAATGAGTTCTATGATGTTATTTTTATTAATTGATATTTGTCGTGGATGAATTGATCATAGAGATCAATTCTTTGATGGCAGTCCAATGGATGGGATGTATTGTGTATAAACTGTTTTCAAGATAAAACGGGTTGACAGAAAAGCCTTACAGGCTCTTTTAATACAGTCCAGATATAAAGGAGGTATTGTGAGGGTCTATGGCGATTGTTACGGGTGGACCCTAATTACGGGGCGTGACATAAGGTGTCATTTGTTCTCTCTTGGCCTGGTTTGCCTTCTTAATATTTTTCGCATTCCTTATAAGTAAAATATGTTTCTTGATGTTGTTCAAATGTAAGTGGAAAACCCAAATACAGAATTCTCTTTCAACTCCTTTTCTATCAAAATGGAAAGTTTCACATACCCTATTCAAATCCAACTGACTCACTCATAACCAATTACAATGACTTACTATAGATACAGATGAAACAACAGAATTATTGGGATCTTATACTACTCTATATGATATTGAGTTCTTTACCATCATCGAAGATTAGGTATATGGGAGACATCAATTCTTGTCCAAAGCATGCACCAACGTTTTAAAACTGAGAATTAGGATTTCTAGCTCTATGTAACAAATTATAGGCACTTAAAATACTCAATCATTAAAATCTCAAAGTAGACAACCAATCCAGAAAACTTAAAATCTAAATAAAAAATATAAGATAAAGAAACTAGACAGGCATTTGTCAATATAGAGACAAACCAAACATTGCAAGTCGTTATGCTTAGGAAATATCACCTGTTCCCAAAACAAGGATGCCGAGCTGATATGCTAATATTGGCAGTGCGAATGTTATGCCGAGTTTTATCTGCTTCCGGTAGCAAGAAATACCCCTGCAAAACAGACACCATAAAAATTATTTGAAAAAAATAAAAAAGAAAAGAATTAACAAGCTACAATACCCAGGCAGAATCTTTGATTGAAGTTATTACATCAAGGTACTTCAAATGCATTAAAGTTTATTATTTCTATTTTTTAAGCCACCCGGAAATCTCTCAACATCTGCACCAGGTTTGGATCTGGGAACTACTGCCAGACTCAAAAACTTTGAATAATCAATAAACTCACCGGTGTAATAACAAAGAAAGGTGGCTCCATGGGAGTTTGAACCACTGACCTCTTGGTTTAGAAACCAAGAATCATAACATTCAACCCGTCCCTTGGGCTTAAATGCATCAAATTTTAATCAACAGAGAGTAGAGATATCATTCAGATTAAAGAAAAGAGTTACCTTTTCCATGGTGTATAAATATGTAGGCTCAAATGCTTTGCTTCTATACTCAAGCCACTGCACTGGAAGTAGACAACACAGTTTTACTTTAAAGCCAAAAAACCTACAGCACAACTTAGGACTACTGAAAAAGGATGAAATTTTGACCAACTTTATAATCATTGCACCTAAAAGCATACAACCTGCATATTTAGAATTAGTAATAGCATTCATTATTGGAATCCAAATATGGTACGCATTGCCCATATAGACCTCCATATGTCCTAAATCAAGAGATATGGAAAAGAATTTCAAGCAAACTCTCACATGCTATGCTCTGCATTAATGTATTGGACCCCATTTCCCTTGCTAGTTAATACATCATATCGAAAATCTTTAAAAAGAACCAAAAGATAAATATTCAACTTCAGTGACTTATTTATGAAAGGTAATAATTATTTTACTGAGTACTGCCAAAACCATATAGCTACATATATGCAACTTCAATGACATATTTCTCTGCCATACATCCATATTAAGTTCTGAAGCTTATAAATTAAATTTTATCTGCATAACAATTACCAAAACAAGTTCAAAAGAAAAACCAAAAAAAAAAAAAAAAAGGATATGAGCAAAATATAACTAGTTTGTATCTTGTAAAGAATGAAAAATTCTTTCTTGTAAAGTATTTGAGAATTAAACCAGGAAGGCAAAATTAGATTCTGCAATATAATCAAAAACAACAAAATAGTTCTAGAGTTCAATATATGCATCCAGTGGTAAGAGAATCACTCTCGACCAAGTGAAAACTTAAATCATTTAAGATAGAGACTATATCAAGGGATCTAAGGATTTACAATTGTTCTCAAATAGCTATAAGGTTGCAACATCGTGATAAACATTAAGAACAAAAATGGATAGTTACCAGCATATGAGCTTATCCTATCCAAGTAAAGTACATGCATCAATTTTGGAACATCAAGATATAAAGGTATCCCCGTGATATTCTGCACTAGAAAAAACCAATTCAGCAGAAAATTGAAAATCATAACAGAGTTATGACTGAATACTGCAATAAGTTACGGTCTGCACTAGTCCTAATAAATTGATTAATGCAGCTGTGAAAAATAAGAAAAACGGGGAAGATAGAGGCAGAGAAAGACAGAGATGGTAACGAGCAATATTGAACATCAATATCCATTGGCAGCATCAATTAAAACATAAAAACAAAATGAAAACCAAATGCAACAAGTGCTATTTATAAATAAAAATTAAAAAAAGGAAGGAAATCAGAACTGAAACTTTTCAAATCATACTTCACTCATGCAGTAGGAGGAAACAATTGGCCAGAAATTCAATGATATTGCTTGCATATTGTATATGATGTTCAGGCATAACACCTCCCAATACTTTTATGAATGTATTAATAGAAATGGAAGAATTACAAGTGAAGATCTCTTTCCTAGAATCTGCGATAGAGACCAAAGACTTTTTCTTTTTCTCCTTTTTACAAAAATAGTAATGCAACTGCAAATGAAGATAATTATGGTCAATATTTACAGTTGGCAGAATCTGAATAGTCCTCTCCCTCTTTGAATACTAAAGAATGGAAGAAACTAGGATATGAGGCTACAGAAAGAAGAGTTAGGAAAATATTGCATCAAGTATTAAGAATGAAATTTTCTGATTTACTCACCCAAAGCTTCTGGAAATTTCCAAAGAATTGCATTGCGTACCTCCAAATTAAAGATAGACGTCTATACCACCTTTTGCCAAAATGAATGATTGCTGATTTAAATGCCTCCTTGGCTGATAAAGTAAAACTATTGTGTGTCTCCTCCTTATCAGTTTTACAGAAAGCATTATCAGCTGTTTGCTTAGAGCATTGACTATTGGTAGAGCACTCTGCTTGGTGTTCAATCGGTTCTGTATCACTCCTCCAGAATTTCAATGCTAATTTTCCTTTCCTAGCATTGCAACCAATCCAATTCAACCAAAACTTTGCAGCTGAAAACATCAATCCATCTTCATCCATATCTGCGACTTCTAACTTATTGACTGCAGTTTCCACACTAGGAACATCTATAGCATTAGAATCAGACTCATTCTGTGACCACAAGCCAGCACTGGTTATCTACACTAAGGGAAAAACGTCAGCGTCTTAGCCATGACAGTTAGGCCAATATAAGAATCATGCTCAAATTATGTATAACACTACACACCAAATCCTATAAATAGATCACTTGTACATCAAAACGAAAAAGAAAAAGAAAGTACGTAACTTTTGAATAAGATGGGCGGGATTCAAGAGTTCATGTAGAGTTGGGCTGAGCTGGGCTAATGTGTCTGTAGGTGTGAAGCAGAAATTTTTATAAAAGAAAATTTTACACCACCAAGCCTCTCACTAGATACACCCAAGATATGCATCTGATGTGATGTCTTAAGTAGATTATGCATGGATTCTATTTTCTGTTTTCCTTCTTGATAAAAGATTATTCAAACATTCTCAGACATCAATAAAATTTGCAAGAACTTTGCATTTATTTCTCCATGAGTTTTCTATGTTATATTGCATTAAATAACATATTAGGAAATAATAACTATTAAAGTAAAACTTAAGTAGTAACTAATACAGTATCATCACATTCCAATTGCCAAGAAAAAAGCTCAAAAAAAGTTTTGGCACTACAGTTGGCAAAGAAGGACATTGTCTAACCGTAATAGAAAGGATATACTCTGATAGCTGCATCAAGTACAACAAAGAAGGAAATAACTCAATCCTAAGATCAACTGGGCTCTAAATTGTATATAAGTGACATCCCCACAACATATGGAGATATTATAAGATATAAACATACCTATATGAAGCAATGAGAAAAGACCTGAGTGAGAAAAGTAAGATCAGATTTTAAACAAGAAGATCATATACCTTAATCTGTATAAGTTGGGCTTCTGTTGTCCCAATTCGAGTGAATTCACTTGAACAGCCAGGCTTTATATGCAAAAGAGTAAGATGTACAATAAAAAGTCCCCCCCAATAAAAAGAAACAAGAAAGAGAGAGAGAGAGAGAAAGATTATAAAAATTACACACTCACATACACAAAGGGAATGAGAGGAGAATAAAACAAATCATCATGTTAACCATCAAAAGAAATGGTGTTATAAAGAAACGTAAGGCAAGCTGAACTCTGCAAATTTTAAATTTATTAATGACAACAATATTGTAATAGATAACCATGATTATCATTAACATTGAAAAGCATTTTTTATATTGAATTTATCAGCAAAACAACTATCACGGTCTAATTAGGCATAATAATTTGCAAGGCAAGAGCAATTTGATAGGGCATCATAATCCGCTAACTTCTTTTCTTTGTTTCATAAAATCTTCACCCCCTATATGGTTCCTCATAATTGTTTGAGAGGACCTAACTATCCAGCCTGGCAAGGCCTCACCGTAACATTACGCTGTTCCAACTATTGAAATTTTTTTTAAGTTTTGGGAGGCAGAAGTCGCCTACTCATCAAGCTCCTTGCCTCCTTTGAGTTACGGTACATTACTCCCTTAAGTCTCCATTGGGAGAAAATAGATATATCCTCAAAAGACAGCCATAGCCCCAGGAAGTATTAAAACAAACAGAAGAGTGAAAGTGAAAAGATGTCTCGAGCATAGAGTTTTTCCTTCACAAACACTTGTAGAGGCAATCATGTTCACCATGAACATTGTAGCACTGCTACTTTGATTTCTCTCTTTTTTCTTTTTCCAGAAGCATATTGCTTTTATGCCTATCACTGAATTATTAACTAAGTCCTGACGACCAACACCAGCCACCAACAAATCTTCAATCACCATTTGCATGTTAAAAGTCTAGAAAAAAATCAGTTCAATTCACAACATAAACAGATTACCAACGGTAGATAATAATTATTGAAGACAGCTCGCTAGTACTATATTCAAGTTAAACTTAAAATAATGCATACTCTACCAAACTCGTTGAAAATTCAGCATCCTGAACAAATTACGAAACAGAATTAGATAATTAGAGTCAAAAAAATGCAATTTAGCATAACCTAAGGCTGCGTTGGGGAGTGCTTTTTCCGAAAGCACCCATTATGTGCTTCTCCAAAAATCACTTCCAATAATGACTTGTAATTTGCTCCAATTAAGAAAGCAGCAAAAACTAAACCTAAACCAATTCGTACAGTATATAATGAACAAAATCAACACTTTCTAACTAATTCACTAATTAAACAAAAAAAGATTAAAAAATTAAAGAAAAAAATACCTGCTGAACATAATTAGCGTGCATAATAACGAGAACACAGAACAAAGTGATCGCAATAAACAGATAAATGTATTCGAACGCAGCCCTGACTTTCGGCGTCAGAACCCGGGAAAACCTCTCTTGAACTCGTATAAACGTGTGTTCTGGATCCATCTCCCTCCCTCTGTCTCTCTCTCAACGTTAGAAGCGCTTTTTTTAATCGGTCATCATTAAGCGCTTAAATTGAAAGTGTTTTTATTTTTGTTTTTCAATCGGGTATTTGGGTTTTTATTTTGGGTGTTTTGTGTACTGAACTGATTGAAGAAGATGAAATGAAATTTAAGTTGTTTGGTAAAAGGAATTATGGTGACCATAACCAAGGAAGAGGATATAGTTTGCGGTTACTTCTATGTTGGTTATGGATGCTCTAATCCGGACTTTGCATAACCATTTTTTCAATTATTGTGGATAATATATATAGAAATACTTACACTAAAATACTTAATAAGGAATAACTTATAATGGACATTTTTTATTATTAATAAAATATCCCTATTAATAATAAAAAAAAACACTTAAAATATAATATATATTTTTATGATAATAAAAAATACCTAATAAATAATAAACTTTATTTTTATAATTAATTTAAACTATTATTTTATATTTTATTTATTTTTATTTACATTGATTAAACAATTAATCATATAAACTTAATAATATAAAATATATATTTTATAATAGTAAATATGTATGTTTAAATATTATAATTATAAATAAGATTATTTAAATATGTAATAATTAATTTCGAATTCTTAATCAAATATTTAATTAATTTAATGATTAAATAAATAATTTTAATAAAAACTAATTACATATTTTATTTATTTTTAAATATTTTGATAATAAAATTGCGTATACTATATTAAATATGATCTAATCCAATCCGATCCTACTATATTTTATCTAATCATATAATATCTGTACTAGTCCCGCTTATCAAATGAAGCCTTTTATTAGGAATCTACTTAGATCACATACTAAACAAATCATTTTGTTAGGGATCTACCTAAATCACATACCAAACTTAGCTTTTTATTAAGGATTTTCTTAGATCGTTCTCTAGATGAGTACAACTATGCCACAACTCAGATTTATGTGCCTACGATTACTTATACAACTATGCCAACAACTAAGATTTATGTGCTTACGATTACTTATTTTCTAGTGGTTGTTGATACCATTAAATTTAATGACTATATATATATGTATTTAATGACTATATATATGTATAGCAATTCAATATTGTATATTTAAATTTAGGGGTCTATTTAGACCAATCTCTAGATTAATAAAATTGTGACACAACTCAAATTTATATGTATGCATATATATGATAATTCAACATTTTAAGGTAGAGGTCTACTTAGACTGGTCTTTAGATTATTAAAGTTATGGTGCAACTCAAATTTTTGTGTTTTATGAGAAATATTTTCTAATGCTCGTTGACTCTTCTCCATTTCATAAATGTATACATATAGATATAGATATACATATACATATATGTATGTACATATGTACATACATATATGTATATGTATATCTATATGTATATATATAGCAATTCCATATTAAACATTTAAAATTACCTGTCTATTTAGACCGGCGTCTATAGCAATACATTTGTGATACAACTAAGATTTATCAGTTTAAGATAGATATTTTCTAATGTTCATTGCCACTTCTAAATTTAATTACTCTATACAACAATTCAATACTTTAAATTTAATGTTAGAGATCTACTTAGACTATTTTCTAGATCAGTTGAGTTGTGATGCAACTTAGATTTATGTGAAGTTAGGGGTTTATTTAGACGGTTCTCTAACTCTACTAAGGTCTATTTAGACCATTATCTAGATTAGTAGAGTTGTGATATAACTCAATTTGTGATATAACTCAAAATTATGTGAAGTTAGGGATTTATTTCGACCGTTCCCTAAATCAATAAAGCTGTGATGCAACTCATATTTATATGTTTAGAACAATTATTTTATAGTTTTAATTTTAATTTTAATTTTTTGTTATTTTAAGAGGAGTTTTATGTTCTGTATTTGGGATGATTCATAAACTAACACTACCTATAGGGTAAATTTTATAAAAACATAAACTCACATAATTACTGTGGTAAATTCAATAAACACATAAAAACTTGAACTCTTGTAAAACTAAATGAGAATCACCACCACACTAAAAGTGGTAGAGTTTGACAATTGTCTACATTAATACAAGTGTACAGGTGTGACACAATTTAAATTTATTTGCTTATTTTTTCTATTATTTTTAAAGTAGGATTTCTATGTTTGAGATATGTTCTAGAATCAATCGTGTCATATGGTTTAGGGATATCATTCCTTGTATATAAATAAATTTTTGTAATTAATTGTAAAGTTATTTACGATTAATAAAATGACATTTATATCATTTTACATTTATAGTTGTTTAATAAATAAATAATGCAGAATGAGATCCCGTAATGTATTATGATGTTAAGACTTTATTTGTAAAGAGTTGTAGATATGAAAATAAAGTTTTTGATTTGAATACATTCGAATTAGTTCCTGGTTGAAATGATGTCATATGGGAATATGACATTGCATTATTGATATGTTTGATGCTGCCAGAGATTAGTATTGGATGCTAATAGTTAGGTGGCGAGTCTCATGTTACAAAAGTATAAACATGGGTGATACATTGGAGAACGTGTTACTGAACATGACTAAACATAACGAATCACATGAGTGATTATATATAATCAATAATACGTCACACAACTGTATTAGTGTACCACTAGTCCTTTGACCTAAGGTGTCACAGTTTTCTTCCGCACTAAGGCATATCGTTCATTTGTATATATCACACCGGGCTAGCCATGCCTGGTGTAAGAAACTTACTAGCAATGTGTTTTTAGTGTATGATGATATGTGATGACTAAGATGAAATTTGTTGGCTCAGATATTTGAGCTTAAGATCTTATGTGAGGACGTTATACATGGGAATAAAATATCTATCCAGAGTACGTGTTTCCGAAAAATGTGTTTTAGGATACACGAACCCATATATGATTTGAGTTCCTATTCCTATGATCGAGTTAAGGGTTTGACGATTTTATAGCCCGCACTTGATCGGGAGTCGACAACAGAGGGACTTTACTACATGAATGTACAACTATATGTGTTTTTCTTGAATATTGATTAATTCGTGTCTGAGGAACGTGACATCTTGCTAAAAGTTACTCATGATTGAGTTAGGGGTTTGATAATTCTATGACCCGCACTTGATCGAGAATCGACAATAGAGAGACTTTAGTACATGCACATATGACTGCATGGGTTTATCTTGAATATTGATCGAGAATCGACATCTTGCTAGAAGTTGTTCATGATTATTGGGAACTTCGGTTACAAGAAGTTGTACTGAAGTGATGCGAAAGGGTTCGTATTTGCTCATATCCAACTCACAATAAACCCAATCGGTTATACATATAACCGATTACTTGATGATAATGGTTATTGCCATGTACAATTATCATTAAGTTAGTTAATGATATTGTTATAATACTTTGATTGGATAGCAATTTAATTCTTTATTCTAAAGAATTAATTTTTCGACTTAGACTTGTTTGCACCCGAATGCGTGGAAAATATTTCGGTAGTAATTTAGATTACGTAAATATGATTTATGGATGTATGGAAACTTGGAAAAAATATTTTATTATAAGGATATTAATAAATAAATAGTTTATTTATTAATTATTAAATAATTGTTATTTAATCAAATGGATTATTGGTTGACAAATGGCACTATGTGATATTGTCAAATGTCAAATTCTTAATTAGATTTTGTCCATTTATTTTGAATTAATGGATAAGATTAATTCTTTAATTATGATTAAAGAAAAAGAAAATAAAAAGTATCTTTTGCAATTAATATTTGAAAGTAAAATATTGTAAGAGAGTAATGATTACAATTTATTATATATATAATATATTATTAAAATGTAATCATTACATTTTATTTATATTGTATAAATAAAATAACTCTCTCTCTCTCTTCACCTTTTCACTTTAACACACACACACATATACACGCACACACAAACACATACATACACACACACAAACACACACACACACACACACACACACACACACACATATATATATATTAAAGAGTTTAATATTAATATATATGTGATGATATTTGTTTCATTAAATGAATTAATGAAAGTTAAATGGATTTTGGAATTTATGGGCGAGAGCTTGCCAACTGTAAGCATTTTAATTTGAACAAAATCAATGGGTGAAAAGAAAGAAATGTGGGATATGATTTCACAAGTCAAGATTTCAATTGGGAATTTAAATTGGAATACTTTTTCTTCTTCCCCCTTCGTTGTTAACTCCATTGTTGAATAGGGTGAGAATTTTGTTTTGAACAAAATCTATAAAGAAGAAAGAAAAAAATTAAGAGAGAAAGGAAGAAGAGGAAAAAAATGAAAGAGGTTTCATGAGTTTCCATCTTTCCTAAGTGTAGAAAACTTGTTCTAAGTTTTCAAATATAAATTGGGGTAACTAGAATCCGTCGTAATCAACCCGGTGTGTGTGACACGTCTCGAAGCTTACTGGAATAGCAGGAGGAGCTTGTTCCGAAGATCGACATTAAAGTATGTGTACTTTATTTTTGTTGATGTTTTGTTTAAATTGTTTAAAATTTAAAATGTACATATATACATGTCTATGGTCCTTAAGAGCCTTTTTGCATGGTTCTTGTGACGGACGTGGCTCCCCTTCCTTCCACCTGCAGTTGCGAGCTCAAGAATAGACCCCACGCGTCCCGCCTCCGCCATGCATTCCACACCATCATTCTTTACTTTATATTTAAAAATATTCATGACCTAACACTACCCAAACTGGGTTGTTGCTCTAATTATTGGAGGTCAAAATCGATTTATGTTAATTTGTTTATGGTTGAAACGTAGAGTTATTAATTAGTACGGGAGAACTTGTAAATTGAAATGATCATATTATTACAATAACTACAAAATATTTTAGCTATTTTAAAAGAAGTAAATTTTCTCCACCTTAATTTGGATATGTGATGATTAAGATCATTTTTTTTATTTGTTTTTGTATTTTGGTAGAATTATCTTTTAGATTTAAATGTTTAAGGTTCAAATTTAAAAGATTTAATTTCGCCTAGTACTAAAAATTTGTTATAATATCAGTAAGAAGGATTAATTCAAGCATTAAAGGGCAATTTGATATGTGCACTTCATTTGTTGAAGAGGATAGCCCATATGTTAGGTTTCTTTGTGCAAAGATCTTCACTTTCTCCCAAATCATCTGATGTATTTAATGATCATTCTGATTGTGGTTTATTGTACTATTTTTATTAGGTTCAATGGGCAACATTCTTCTCGTTTGGTTAGTATATATTCTTGGAAATTTTAGGTCCCACTGAAAAACCCTTAGAACAAATATGTCAAACAAGTAGTAAACAAAAATATAAATGAAAAAAAATATCAATTACACAATACAAATATTTAAATGGAAAACTCCTATATCAGAGAAAAATCATGGCTACTAAGGATAACGAGAGAAAATTTTATTATGTGAAAAATTATTACAACCATGCTCTTAGTAATTTTTCATTATATCCAAAACTTTAATTACCCCCAATTATACCAAATCTCAATAGATCTCATAGTTTCTTTCACTACAATTTGTCTTCTCTAAAGATTGGCAATCCATCTCAATACATCTCACGTCTACCTTTAGAAATTAATACTAAATCTTAATAGACCCTACTTTATCTCAATAGATGTACTTTCATAGATTAAAACTAAATCTTAATAGACCTTACATCTTTCGAAGGTTAATGCTAAATCTTAATAGACTGTACTCTTATAAGAAACTACTCTATCTTAGTGGTGATTTATATTATGTTTAGAGACTAAGATAATGTAAAGAAAATATATTTTGAATTTGTATTTTTTTATTAAAAATATCAAGAAGACTTACATGTTTATTTATATTAATTACATTCAGCTTAGAACTTTATAAAAGTAATTAGAATAATAACTTATAATAAGTATCTTAAAATTTCGAAATTTGCTAACTAATCTTTAACAAACTAATAACAATTTAATCAACCAGTTGTCACTAGTTCTAAGCTTGACATGTCAGCATACACCAAGCTTCTTTTGTTATCTCTTTCTTTGTTTATATTGAAGTTGGAACTTATATGATGAGCTAGCAACTTCATTACTTAAGCTTGTATAATTATTTGGTGAGCTGGCAAGTTCTACTTTTTGCACAAATTTATGATATTATGTATTAAAGTTAGTTGCATACTAATCACTACATTGAGTATTCTTTTTAACATCCTTACTCAAGCTGAATGTTCTGGGAAAAACATTCAACTTGGACTTGAAATAATTGAATTATGGAAGAGACAATAGCTTAGTAAGTGCATCTGCAATTGGTTCATGACTTGGAACATATCAAACATCCAATAACTTATTAAGCATATGATCTTGTACATAATAAATATCTAATTCAATGTGTTTAGTATGAGAGTGAAACATTAGTTTTTGAGCAAGGGAAGCTGCACTTAAGTTGTAACACCAAAGCACAAGTGCTTGAGCTAGATGTAATTGAATTTCTCCCTCCTTTGAGACATTAAAGCTCAATTATTCAATGAATAAATTAAATTATTTGTTGAACAAGCTGATAAATGAGCTTAGGATTGCAAAAGTACTTCTAAAGTTAGAAACAATTTTCATTAGACTCAAGGCCCATCTACTGTTTTTATCCCAAATTCAAAAGGAAGTAGTATTAAAAAGAAAAAAAATAACCCAAAAAAGAATCTAACTCAAGGGTTGTATAGGTTCACATGAAAAAGAAACCTAAAGGAAAATATTTTCACTATATGAAAAAAGGACATTGGAAGAGAAACGGCTCAACCAACTTAGCTAAAGCATCTCTAGCTAAGAAGACGACTTCAGCTTTAGGTTATATACTCTTCATTGAGATTTGTTTAGTGGTTGATTATAAGGATTCCTGGATTATAGATTTTGGAGCCACAAATTATTTTTGCAATTTTTTACAAGAGTTCTAGGAAACCAAGGCGCTTAATGATTGAGAGATTATGCTTAGGTTAAAAAATGACATAACTATTTTAGCAAAAACAATGGGAGTTGTTCATCTTTATTTTGATGATTTTAGGAACTTAGTAATAGAAGATTGTTTATTTGTATATGATTTTAAATGCAATTTGATTTTAGTTAGTTGTTTGAATAAATTAGGTTCTTAAAATATTTTTGACTCAATTGTGATTATCAAAAGAAATAAATAATTTGTATAATATGGTACACTAATTAATAATTTTTATTGTCTTAATTTAAAATTAACTCACTGCATGAGATAGAACTAGATAATGAATCCAATCACCATAAGCGAGTTATATAATCTCTCACTAATGAAACGTATCTATGATAGTTATGTCTAAGTCATATAAATATAGATAGGATCCAAAGACTAGTTAAAGTGAACATTTGAGTTCACTGGTTATTAAATCACTACTAGTTTGAAAATCATGTTTGAAAGGTAAGATAACTAAAAGACACTTTAATGCTAAAGGAAATAGAGCCACAGAAACGTTAAAATTAATGTATTATGATGAATGTGGCCCATGAGCACTTAAGCTAGATTGATAACTTTTGTTGATAATTATTCTAGATATGGTTATGTGTACCTAATACATCATAAGTTCAAAGTATTTGAGAAATTTAAAGAGTTTAGGGTGGAAGTGGAAATGGAATTAGAAAAACAAATAAAGACAATTCGATCTAATTATGGTGGTGAATATCTCTTAATTGTGTTCAAGGTTTATTTGTCAGAAAATGAGATTTTATCTCAATTAACTACACTAGGGACAGTCAATGGGTTAGTGTAGTAAAAAAGAGAAATAAACTATTTTGTCAATGATGAGGTCAATGATGAGTTATACAACCCTGTTAATCACGTTTTAGGGTTATGTCT
>JAXCLQ010009289.1:0-43302 GCA_035584115.1 Cedrela odorata
TCACTTATTTTTCTAGCCAAAACTAAAAATAAAAGAACGAGAGTTTTCTGGCTTAGTTTCATGGGTCGAATCATGACGTCCGATTGTTGTTTTCTTTATTTTGATTCTTCTTGTTGCTACCAGGTTAGAAAATGTAAACTTCCATATATTCAAAATAATGCTTGTCCAAAACTTATACCCTGCATTTTTCTTCTGGAGAGATGAATTGAAAACTAACAGATAAGGATAATTAAGCAGTGATATGAATGTAGCCTTGTGGAGATACCAGGCTGTAAAGGAAAAAGCTACCTTTTGTGACGTACATTTGCTTTTTCTAACAACTCTAGCAGAATCTGATGAGAGTTTATATATAGTCTGTTTTAATGTCCTAACTGTTAAGTCTATGCAAATAGGTCTATGTTTTCCTTACATGTTTATATATTTACTTTTCTTTTATGATGATTTAATTGACCAGTTGGCCTGCATGCTAATCACTGACAAGCAAGGATGCAACCAAAAGTTTATTTTGGGGTGGGCTAAAAATTCTTTAACGCTTCAAACTTATTGATCTTTCTAGAAACAAAGAGAAATAATAACGTACCAGGTATAACAGAATTAGATGATGTTCTAGATAATGACTTAAATTCATGATTAGGATTGTTAAATCTACAAAAAATAGACTCTATGAAAGTAATCAACTTGAGAAAGAATTACAATAATAAAATTGTTTAAACTAGTCAAGTAAACTGAAAATTTTCAGAATTCCTAACCATACATAAAGAATTATCTTTTGTGGCTAACGGTTTGTTTCCATTTACGTAATATAAAAAAATAAAAAATGGGAAGTTTATATTAACTATATATTTATTTTTGTTAATTGACTTATTATGTATTTGTAGTACATATTTATTAGAGAAATTCATTTTTTCCTCTCAAAGTATGGCCTAGCCAATCCACCCATTGGTTCCGTATGCTGAAAAGTTATCTTTCTTCAGTTCACTTGTTATAACAGAAATTGGCTAATATGAGGCCTACTTGTGTTAATTGATTTGTTTCTGCAGATATTTTGACAGCGGCACACACAATCTTCCAGTTTCAAAATGTGAGTGCACAGTTGTTCTTTTGTTTTACATGGATTCTTTTTTTCCTTACTATATATATCTGTTTATAAATATGAAGTATTTGGTTCCCATGGGAAGTGGAAGCTATCATATCCCATTTAAGTTAGGCTAGCATGTTTTTGAGGTTCCATACTTGGGACTTTATGTTCGTAATGTCATGCTTCAATTTGGTTCTCTAGAGAAACAAATCTCGATTGAACCGATATTTACCCGATGGATACAATCTGCTCGTGAATTGTATATTGATTTAACTTGATATGGATTTGATGTACGTTTATCTTTGAAGAATGGCTCCATTCAATGCGGCTCAAAGCATATGGTTGCCTGGCTGGTTAAATGCTATTAATGAGAATAGTAATTCTCTATACTTTACAAATAGGTCCTGGAGGCATCTTGGTTGATCATGCTATTGCCTTGGTTTACATACAACCACTTTGATCTTAGTAAAGTTGCTTTAGATGCAGGTGGTTCCAAGTTAATGCTGGATAAAAGAAAATTCAGTTATAGTTTTCCTTGTTTGGATAAGCTAATCTAAGTTTTGATGCTAATTTCAGTCAATTAAGTTGGCAAAAAATTGACTAACATAATACAATATTCTTCTTGCTATGCAGGAAGGACCAGCGAAGGCAAGAGAAGTTCTTGGTAAGAACACTTTTCTGAAATGGCTTTCATATAAGCACTTTGTATCAATCAGTTGGCCGTATTTTATGGTAGTAACATAATTGAAATTGAGTTCTTTGTCTCTGCAGATATGGTGATGAATATTTATATCAAGACTATGACTGAAGATGATGACAAAGAAGTTGTAGCTCAAGCTTGTATGAGCATTGTTGACATCATCAAGGACTATGGCTATGTGGCTATTGAGCCTTGTAAGTTTGAATTCAGTTTGCTTCATTTTACCTACTGGTGAAAAGTCTTTCAGATACCAGTTAAATGTCTTACTTTGGATCTGAATTTGATGTGACTTGATCTTAGATATGTCTCGGCTGGCTGATGCAACTCTGCTGTTACTCCGAGAGGAGTCTACTTGTCAGCAGTCAGATAATGATAGTGATATTGATGATGATGATGACACTGCACATGATGAAGTGCTTATGGATGCAGTTTCTGACCTTCTTCCTGCATTTGCAAAGTCAATGGGTCCTCACTTTGCACCTGTCTTTGCTAAGCTATTTGACCCTTTAATGAAATTTGCGGTGGGTTGTTGAATGATTGTTATGGCATATGCTTGTTTCATTCCTTATTTCTTGTTTCAGTATTTCACTAGTATGATTATTGGAAAGTGCAGAAATCTTCACGCCCTCCACAAGATCGGACCATGGTTGTTGCTTGCCTTGCTGAAGTTGCTCAGGACATGGGTGCTCCAGTTGCAGGCTATGTTGATGTAATTTTTTGAGAAACTTTGTCTCATTCTTTTTTTGTATTTTGAGTGGATTTCGTGAAGAATGCTGCTAATTCCTGAAAGTCCATGTAATGTTTCAGAGGGTGATGCCCTTAGTACTCAAAGAACTAGCATCACCAGAAGCAACAAATAGGAGGAATGCTGCATTTTGTGTTGGAGAATTGTGCAAGAATGGGGGCGAGTCAACTTTAAAGTATCCTTCTGCATGCATGTTCTACCCTACTTATAAAAATTCTATTTCATTTATATTGCAGTTTTAGGTTTTGGGTGAGGAAGTGCAATGTATATGTACATTAATTCAAGTGCTTGCTACTAGTTTTTTAATGAATTTTATCCTCTCCCTAATCATTCATTGCCATGCTGTAGAATTTTTTCCTTTTATCAAAACCAGATACTATGGTGACATTTTGCGGGGACTTTACCCATTATTTGGTGATTCTGAGCCAGATGATGCGGTTAGGGATAATGCAGCTGGTGCGGTGGCAAGGATGATAATGGGGCACCCACAGTCCATCCCATTGAATCAGGTTAATTTTCTTATTGCTTCATTTTAAAGATGTGTTCATGGCCTCTTTGCAAGCTAGTTATATCTTCTGTGTTTGTCTGCTTATTCTCCTGCCCACTTTTCTTAGGTCCTTCCTGTGTTTTTGAAAGTTCTTCCACTAAAAGAAGACCATGAAGAATCAATGGCTGTTTATAGTTGTGTTTCCACTCTGGTTCTGTCATCAAACCAGCAGGTTTTTTTAAAAAATGTGTAGTTATAGTTCTTATGCACACAAGCATTACAATTTTCTGCTTACTGTGTGTTATATCAATAAGTAATGTCTTTTTGTGGTTTTTTTTTTTACCTTTTTGTATGTGAATAGATCCTTTCTCTTGTTCCGGAGCTGGTTAATCTTTTCGCTCAAGTTGTGGTTTCACCAGTGGAAACTTCCGAAGTGAAAGCTCAAGTTGGCAGGGCTTTCTCGCATCTGATTTCTCTCTATGGCCATCAAATGCAACCGTTGTTGAGTAATCTCTCACCTGCACATGCTAATGCCCTAGCTGCATTTACCCCAAAAAGTTGATGTTTGATTGAATTGAGTTTAGTTGATGAATATAGTTTCTTTTCCTATTTTTTATTTATGTGGTGTGCCCGTGGCACTTAAGTTGGGAAGCCTGAAATCAGACTGAGATCAATCTCCTATCAGGTATGCATGATGACCCTTCGGAAAAAATAACTAATAGTTGTTAAACTTATAGCTTTACAACTTTCTTGTCCAATTTTCGAGTAGCATTTTAACCACTATCCCATGCTATAGACTGAAGAGTATAAATCATTACAGAAGAAGCCAATCGAGAAAGCTTGTATGTCTAAAACCTAAAATAAGTAAAACCATGAAAATTTAAACATTTTGATATGCCAAATAATGGAACTTTGATGAAGATTTCAATTTTAAGGGTAGTTTTTTCAAACAATTATGAAATTATTGCAGTTTGATCATGTTCGTAGCTGTTAACATTAATGTTTCATCATTTTCAATTGCTTATATGTATTAATAGGAATTGCATCTGTCCATTTTTTTCAGGTTTTGTTTTAGCTTCTGGTGCCATCTCCATTTTTGCTGTGTGGATGCTTGCTTCAATGCTAGTTTATATTTATATTATAGTTCATTTTTTATTCTCATTATTGTTCGTTGTAGCTTTTGCGGTCTTTGTTCTATTCATTTGTTGTGAATGGGTAATATTCTGAAGGTAAAAATTGAGGATTCATGTGTAGTAGTAGTTAGTACAATTATATGGCTTGGGCGAAGGTTGCCCTTTTTTTTTCCTTAATAAAAACAAATGGTTAATTTCTACTACTTGTTTCATTTATTGACCAATTTTAATGCGCGCCCGCCCAGTTTATTACAAGTCATCTTTGTACTCTCGTGCCCATCGTTGTGGCTTAACGCTGTGATTGATCATATTTGAGTAATAAAATTATACTTTCATCCTTAATGGATAATATAAAAAGATAATATATATATATATATCTCAAAATAAATAAACAAAATATAAAAAATTAGTTATAATTACCTTTTTATAAAATGTTTTAGTTCACTCCTTTCTTGTCCCTCAACTCTAAGTAGTTCATCCTTTTCGATTCATCAAACAATCAATTGTCCGATTTAGACTATTTCTTACGATTCATAAAGGATATGACTAGTCCATAAATTTGTTGGGATTAAGTTTAATTTTTTATAATTAAATTTAAAAAAGTTTACATATATATTTTGAATGATTGAATACAGAAAGCGAGAAGGTGAGAAAAAAGAAAAGGAATAAAATAATTATTTATTTATTTTAATTTTTTTCATTAATTTAATTACAAGTTTATATTTGAATTAGTAAATTTTAATGTCATCAGGTAATATAGTGAAATGAAGATTTACAGTAAATTGAATAGCATGTTGAAGTTTATTAATAAATAGAAAGTTAAGTTATACATTAAACTTAAGAATTTATTATATTATTCATTACAAAGGGTGGCTTTAATTAGGAGTGATCAAAATAGTTTCGGTTTTGGTTCTAGTCAAAATTAAAATTTATCTTAAATAATTTTAGTTCTTAAATTTTAAAATCGAAATCTATCATATTTAATAAGGTATTTTATTTTTCGGTTCCGGTACAAAAATAGGATACTCTACTTAACCAAGTAAATCAACCAAGTAGGCATAATGTTTTAAATGCGATCACTTTGTGAAGTTCAAACATACTGTCTAGGTAAAAGTTGACCTGTCCACTTCAGAGTATGAGCTTCATATGGTTCATTAGAATTTCAAAGCATCAATATGACAATCAACATATACTAAAGCATTAGCCAGAGCCTTAAACATGTATCACATTTTTCTTTTCAACCTTGGAAAATACCCTTTTTGATTCATTACATTGCACCTACCATATGTTGTTATCAAGCATGAAATCATAGAAACATTAGACAAGAATCCAGGTTTAATTATAAGCGAATGAATTTGCATCGCTTGCGTTGGAGATTTGGAATTAGACACTACTTCAAGAATGCTAGCTATAATGTAATTATTGGGTTATAGTGAAAATTGATGCATGATATAGAACATCTCCAAAGCCTGTCCAACAAATCCATTTTCAGAATATCCGGTAATCAAGGATACCCACTAGCATATAACAATCTGGGTCCAAAATATCAACCTTCCAAATAACAAAATTGACAATAAAGTAGTTCCAAAATATGCAAAGACAAATAGTAGCATTGAAAATCTTCTTGGTAAACACATTTCCAATAAATAAAATCAAGTATTCAACTAGTTATAAGATAACTACAAACAGAGAATGATGAAATTGCCAACAACGGAAGCAAAAATCACTAGAAAACTTATAAAAATTAACAAAAAGAGAATTAAATTTGGAAATTAAACAACAAAAAGAAGAAAAATGATGAACACAAACTACAAATTGGGTATTGAACCAACCACCAAATGCAACAACAACAAAAAAAAAAAAAAAAACAAATATAAAAAAAAGGAATGAAACTCATTTCAGCATGACCAAAATCCAAACCAACAAACAAAAATTCTCAGTGAAAAAACCCAAAAAAATATTGAAATAAAGTACCTCATAATATTAACTCTAAGGTGAGCTCTTAGCTCAATAAAAAGCTCTTGCATCTATTCTAAATCAGTAGTATTTTCATGAAAGTATAGCAGCATGAACCTAATAAAAGGGTGTTTCCAAAACGTTGCCACAATTTTGTTTCCACCTTTCGTTTCTAACAAATGACAATCTATATTTTTATCAGCTGAGACGCCAGAAAAAACTAGCCTTCCATCTTCATCTAATCATCTCTGCTCACATCGTATGTTGGAGGGTTCGATGGGGTTTGGAGCTAATTTTTTATAAACTGCTTAAATTTATTTGCGACTATCAGACTATCACCACGGAATCTCGATGGGGTTTGGAGGATTGGAGGCTGGAGAGAAGAGTGAAATGTAATTCGCGAAGAGAAGAGAGTAAGATTAAATCAGATTTTTAATTTTGTTATTTTAATTTTTCTGATTAAGTCGGGTCAAATTTGGATCAAGTGGGTTGGGTTTGATTCTTTAGTTCGGTTCGGTTATATAAGAAGAGAACCGAAACTGGAATTAAAATAAATCAATTTTTTATTTTTAATACCTGAATCAAACTAAAACAAACTAGTTCTGATTCAAGAACCAAACTGACCGATTCAGTTCTATAAGGTTCCGGATTGACCCAAAACCTATGCTCAACCCTAACTCCAATTGAAAACTCAAACCTAGTTCAAGTAAATTTACTAAAACCCGAACCTGATCCATATGTAGATTTATGAAAGCCTAGCTCAGTTCAAGTAAATTTACTAAAACTTGAACCTGATCCAGAGGTAGCAAATGGTCAGTCTAACCCAAAAATAAAGCCTATGAGTGTTCGCTGGCTAAAGAGGGCTGGCCGATATTTTTTACAGATCGGGCCAAGCTGGACCTATGTAGAAAAGAGAAGGTCCGGCATGACTCATAAGGTCAAGCTAACACAAGCTTAAATGTCTCATCTAAAATTTTAAAAAAATAATATTTTATTAATATTATAAGTACAAATTAATTTAAAATAAAATAATCAAAATTATTTGATACATAAATGAATAAAAAGAGTAAAATTATTTATATAAAATATTTAGTTTTTACTCATAAAATATAAATTTATCATATTATATATAAATATATATAATATTAAATACACTCTTGAGTCAAACTTGGTCAGTGATAGACCCTTTATCTCTTGATCTAGTCTGAGCTCCTAGTAGGTCGAATAAGGCTGACCATCCCAACTCATTTGACACCACTACCTGGCCTTACCCAAATTTTGAGATATTCCAATCCTATACTTGATTTTTATAGCCTGAATTTTGAATGCAATAATTAAAATTTGAAAAAATAATTATTATTTTACATGATAAAATTGAATAAAAAATTTAAAAGTAAAAATTTAATTGGATATAATAAAAGACTCAAAATAAATATTGTAATTTAATGGTTAAAATAGAATTTAATGCGTTGATAAAAATACCACAAATAACGAAAAAAACAATATTTATCAAAGCAAACTGTTCATTTATGAAGAAAAATATGTTCAACCAAAGAACCAATTCACTTCACCAACTATTGAAAACGGTAGCACTGCATATAAAAGAGACCCACCTCAAGAAAATTCAATGTGATAAATCAATAATCAATTATTAAGGGCTAATAAATAAAAAATAATGCAACAGTAAAAGTGGTGCAAATAAAGTTTTTAAAAAGAAAAAATTTGCAACGGAAGCACTTAGCAAATGACTTGTAAATCTGTATCATGTGTGTCCATTATTTTAAAATGCAAATTTTCGTACAATTTCCATTATTTTGCGACTAATCAAAATGCATATCATGGTAATACATATTGAACTACTAAAGAATGTCTAATGCATGAGTTAGATTTCCACATATTAAGTTGTTAATAATGCATGAGTAATGAGTTGTATTGTAATTAATAAATGATACTAGATAATTAAGCTATTTCAGTAACAAATTGGTAAAAAATTAACTCATAATTATTTGTATAGAGAGAAAGAGAGCGAGCATGACCACATTCATCATTCAGCTGGAAAATAATAAAACAAGTTTTTTAGTGTGTTAACAATATTTTAAATTTAAAATTTTTGTTGAATATTAGGATTGCAGGCCGGGTCGGGTTTTATATTTTAAAATTCCAGCACAGAGCAGACTTCTATAATTACCGCTGTTTTAATAATTTCCCGACTGAGACTGACTGACTAGGGCTTTTTTGCCAACGTTCGAATAATGTCTCTTGAATGAGCACAACATACGAAAATAAAAATCTTTTTTATCAATTAATTTAAAAATAAGAATTATATATATGTATATATATATCGCTTAAAGAATTTGTAACCATGAATTTTTTTTTTTCTAACTAAGATGGAAGTGTTTAAAATTCTCATTAAATTAATTTTTTTTTTAAAAAAAACTAAGCATTTAATTACTTACAATGACTAAATTGTGCAAATTGCCCATACAATAGAAAAAATAAACATGTCTAAGCGGCTGTACATTCAATTTTAGCCATTAAGAAGTTTTAAAAATATTTATTTTTCAATTCCATACTTCAATTTTGACAATTACATTTAAATTTAATTAAAAATTTTAACCTTACAGATATTTAAATAAGTTTATCTTATTATAGTTTTAAAAATAGTCTTATAATATTTATTTACTTTATACTATTCAAAGCTTATATAATTATTTATATATAATATTAAATGTCAAATCATTATATTTTTTAAAAAATTTTATGAATTTCTAACTAAACAACCCAAGCGAATGTGAATTGGGTATTTTGAGACTTATAAGATTATCCTATCCAAAATCTATAACAAGCAAATTAAGACATTTAATAAATAAATGCAATCAATCAACAAGTAAATAATATCAAATTAACATTTAAATGTATAAGTAAATATATACTACAAATGTAAACACACTTATAAAATAAAGAGATAGGAAAAGAAATATTTTACATGCCTCCAAACCAACCAAGCTTAAGGATTCTACTATTTCATATCTTTTATGCCCCAAAGACCTCCTCTAATTGACTTATGAACATTAATTCAATTTCTAACAACCAAATTATTTATTTAAGTGCCAATTCAACTACTCACAACAATTAATTTTTAAGGTGTCAACCAAACTTTACAATATAAGTATATCCCTCACACCTTTTTTTCAAGTATTTTTAAACACTCACAAATTTTAAATACAATAAAAATTAAAAATTTAAAAAAAAAATACGTAATGAAAAACTCTCTCGAAGAGTAAACTTACAAATTTAGCTCAACTATGTATTTTTTTTTTTTTTTTTTTATAAATGATAGACAAATATGAGCTCAAAAATATAAAAAACACTTTAAGAGTATATAAATAAATATGAAATTTTTAGCACAAAAGTTTGATAGTAAAAATAAATTGTCAATTTGATTTATATAGATTTTAAAAACTAGTCGTTATGACTCATTTTCACTATTAAACTGATTTACTATTCATCCCGTTCATTAGTCATGCAAACTGAAATATTTCAATTTAAAGAATTTATACTTTTTTAAAATACTTGAAATATTGATTTTTCACCAAGTATAAAATCAAACAATTTTAAAATAATTTTTGGTAAAATCAAATTTGAAAAATATTTGAACTTATTTTTGTCACAACTTCTTCGTATCAAAACAAACTAACTATACATAAAAATAAACACCAATAAATACCTAAGTTAGTGTATTGAAACTAGAATTAGCCATTAACTTCGATAATTTTTGGAGATTTCTTAAATTTGATATAATATTTTTTTGAAGTCCATAACTTTTAAAATATTCTCACTCAATTTAAACAATAAAAATTTCAGAAAAAATTTAATTAAGAGAACTATCGATCCTAATCCAAAAATAAAAAATTATAAATGATAGCTTAAATAAATGAATAAATGGTAAAAAGAAGGTTGATGGATTCTTACATCCTTGATTAGAGAATGCAAACGAAAAACTAATTATAAGTTAAAATAAACTCCTTTTGTAAGCATGCTAATAGGACCAAAAGACAACAAGGAAAACAAAGAGAAGAGTTGAGATTGCAAAAATAACTACGTTCTATACAACTTTATACGTATTAAAAATGGAGAAACAGAATGCAAATACAAGGCCGTAGTGGTCTTACAATGCATTTGAAAAACAATTATATTCTAAATTTTGTAATTACAAATTAGAATTTAAGAAACCATCTACTTGTAAATCCATTCATTTGCACGGCCTCCAGATTCGTCCATATCTATAAAAATGCTAACTGCCTGCACCAATTGATAATTACAAATGTTATTCTAAACTAAAATCAAATGGATCCAAGAGCTAACAAGATGCTATGGAATTAAAACTGGAGTTAAGCTATGAACCATCGTAGTTAACTTAAGAGCAACTCTCCAGGAAATTAAAATTTACCAGTATACATGCAGCAATGAAGAACAGATATACGATACCTGCAGATTATTTCTATGATCAATTACGTGGCTAGACTCAGTTCAGGGTATTACCAAGAATGTGTACACATGGAAGATGAGCCTAAAACTACGTTCATGATAAAATATGAGTCCTACTGGTTTATCTAGTTATGCCTTTTAGTCTTACTAATGCATTAGCTGCATTTATTTGGAACTCCCATGAACAAAATATTCTCTCCTGTCTTGGATCAGTTCTTTCTCGTGTACATAGACAACTAATTGATTTACAGCTAAACAACGGAAGAAAATGCCGAGTATTTGTGACATGTGTTTCAGTTACTGTGCGAGAATGAGTTTTATGTGAGTATAAGAAGTATTCCTCAGCCCAAGAAGAAATCATGCTCTTCAGGGCACAAGATTGATGCCACTAAACTATAAAGGCTGAAGATGCAGTAAACAAAGATTCAAATTGTCCTGAGGGAGAACCATCCATGTTGCTGAACAAGTTGTGTTTGCTAAAAGAGTATTTGCCTATGGCATCCCTAGAATGATTTGCTAATTACTAACCGTACATTGAATGGAAAATATTGTGTCAGATTGCTTCTAAGGGGTTCAAAATGACAATGATGGAGGAACTTGTGTTTGCTGTGCCAAACTACACAAAGAATACGACATGTATACTGAGGGATGTTAATACAAAATGGTAGCCCAATTTACTCAATAGTTGGAAACTGGATTATGTTGTTTAGAAGTGTAAGGAGCAAGGGAAGAGCAAGGGAAGAGACAATGTTTGTTAGGATAATGGTCAAACGTGCAAAGATAGACAGATATTATCATACTGCTAGCACAATATTAATACCTAATTAAAATCCAATGATAACAGAAAATCTAATTTATTGTAATTTATAATTTCCTACAAATCTGATAATATAACACGGGTGATAACAAAGCTAACGGACAAAGTGATCCGCAAATATTAGTCATAACTTTTCCTATAAACTTTTATTTATCTCTTGCTGACAAGTACAAAGGTTAATTGTTCATAAAACTATTGCGTTAGATCTCAGTGCTTAATGAGAATTTAACAAAAAATTATAATAACCCATTCAAATAGCTAATAGCATGTCATAATATTACCTTTCCAATCCGAGGTCGCTCTTTCGACTTTGCAAGGCTGTTTCGAATATGCGAGACAGCTCCCCAGCATTTTAGTGTGTTTGCTACATCATCAAGTCTCCAAATGTACTCCTCTTCAGTTAGTGGAAAGGATCTCTAAACAAAGAAAAAAGAATTAAGTCAGGCTTACACTTCAAACAACAGTACCAACTTCTAAGACATATAACGAATTCTGCTATGTTTAGTATGGCATTGAACTAATTCAACTTTACAAGTCTTACATTCAATTTTATAAGTTTCATGTTGGGTATAGATCTAGACTTGGTATTGCAGTCTAACCCTTTTACAAATACTATAATGAGTGAGAATTTGGAATACAAGGTTTATTCATTACAATACAGAAGCCTGGGCAGCACCATTTGAGCTTACCACCTCTTTCATCACTAGTCAAAAAAAATTATGGTAGCAAAAAGAAAATTGCGGATAAGGAGATTGAAGTTATAGCAGAAAAAAAGGTTAAAGAGACAGAAAAAAGTGGGCAAGAAGGCAAAGATTTCAAAAAATGAAGACAAACTTGTCAATGTCAGTGTGAACAAGTAAAAATCAAGTACAGTTTATTTGATCATACATGTTACCTGTCAACCTAAATTGGAAAGTAGTCTACCCTCTTCCTTAAATCTTATAAGGAAATTAAAGCCAAGGAAGCTTCAAGATTTGAAATTTCTGCAAATTCAAAGTTTTTGCAAAATTTCACACTTTGGCAGAATATAAAAATTGGTGCTCAGTTTTTGGGAGAATGATGCAACCACAAAATAGTGATTTGCTACTAAATCCTATGTAGTTTTATGCTTTAAGTAACTTGTAGATTTTCTTTCGTGGATCTTCGTACGGTACTCTACATATGCAAGAGTTAAATAATCTTTAACAATTAACTATCCATTAGTGTATACGAAAATCAGTTTATGGGCATTTGCATATTTGAGCATATGAGAGAACAGTAATTTATACTATTCTTGTATGTTTGAGGCATTTTTGGTAATTAGTCAAGTCTGAGATAAGTTGTCAGTAGCTGATCCTGTAAAAGATAGGATCAAAAAAAGAAAATAAATAGAATATAATCATGTGAAGTATTGTCTCCAAGACAATAGTCTAGTTGGTTTAGCCTCTTCTGGTAGAAATAAGAGGTTAAGAGATCAATTCCCATAACACCAATCTTAGAGGGGGAATTTATTTAATTTTTATTTGTACATGGGGTGGGGTTTGTGGTAAAGAAAAAATAATAATAATAAATTTTTAAAGATTCTGAAATCTTTGATACCGGTATCAAGAGTGTTGTTAAACCATACTTATCTTTCAATTGTTTTAGAATTGTTACTAAAAGACTCCTAATTTTATTGATATTAATATATTCAAGGGTATGTTTGAAATTACGGCGTTGGAGCTTTCGATCCACAGTTGCTAAGGAATATAATCACAAGATGTAAGTGCAAGTGGCCGGGTGAGTGTTAAATATTAGCTACTAAATAAAAGTCGATGTTTACCAAACACTTTAGTTGTACTTTCGGAATTAAGTAGAATCACAGCAGTCCCTAACATGCTCATAGTCATATTAGCATAAGAGTCAAATTATTAATAATTATTAAACAAACATTATATTATTTGGTCTGTTATTGATAGGGTAGATACTTAGCCTTTCCTCCTCTTTTTCTTCTGTTATCAGGCAACATTTATTCTCCTTCTTCCTCTTTCTTAATTATTCTCTTCAGAACTTAAAGCTCAAGCAATTTTTTTACAATTGCACTACACATGACTATATACTATGCAAATCGACTATTTCCTTCCAAATTCAACAATTTCACCTTCCAAGGAAAAAAAAACAAAACCTAATCAAATCGTATGACACAAATGCTTTTTGAACACAAAAATTCTTAAAATTCTTAATTTTTAAAGCTACCCTACAAATTGGATCTTGCCAATACAGTCTTCTATAGTTTTCATTAAAGCGATTTTTTTTTTCATTGTTCATAGGGAATTTTTGGGATAAGTACCCCAAAGTTTCTTTAAAAATCAGATAATGTTCATACTATTTCGGAAACTTGGTGTGTTACATGTAAATATTGACATCAGCCCAGTTCCAGCTGGATATCAGAAATCTATTCTAAGAAAATATGCTTACCTGCTCCATGTACTTCCACATGACATTTAGAGCAAGGAGATTTCTTCCCATGAACTCCTACAACAGGCATTCAGAAGTAATAATGTAAACTGCTCAAAACTATCTGAAACACTCTAATAAAAACAATGGGAGAAAAATGAATTACTAAGCAAACAAATTAAATGAAAAAGTAAAACAATGGATAAAAGGAGAACTAAAGGTATGAGAAAGTGATTTGTTTTCTTTTTAGCAGTCTTAATATGGCTAAATTGCAGTGTTCCTTTGTGGTAATATTCTGTGTTTACACCTTTCTCAATCAAGCGAACAAGGTACAAGCATTAGTAGCAAATAAATCAAAGTTATGTTAGCCAACACAGATCAACTTTATCCCAATCACCTTACACTCTGTCAAATAAGTTTGTAACTGATGTAGTGTTGGCAGAGTTACGGAACACCCTAATAATAAGTAATAAGTAGTTTATCATACACAAATTAGCATGAGATTAAGATTTTTTTGATAGCAAGTGGCTCGTAAATCTAATTGGACCTAAGAAACCAGGTATGTATCATCCTAGACTGAACTCTTTAGTTTTTAGGTTTGGACCAATTTTAGACCATTGCACCTTGCTTAACAATGTTTTGTTTTGTATTGTTTCTTTTTAGTTACTCAAATGAAACTCCTATGGAACTGGTTAACAAAACCTTAGAATGGTCGGTCAGAGCTTGATAGATAGCACAAATTATTCTTAGCACAAACCAGTGAGGGTGTTCGACTGAAGTTTCATAGAAAATCACATAACCACAAATGGAAAACTGATGTCCAAGAGTAGCCAACGAAGGTTGATAAATTTAGAAATATGGAATTAATGGCTAGTTTGAGGTCAACCACAAGAGGCAGATCATGAGTGTCGACTGGTCCTTGTTTGGCACTACTATGGAAGGTTTAAAACAGCTAGTGTTTCACATCAGCTATAACTAAAAGTTCAGATACAACCAAAAATATATACAGAGAACCATTCTTGAACAGCTCTCGAGGCTTCCACATTAACTGTTGAAGGTTTTACAATTGCTAATCATCATTTAGAAGTATACTCCGAGATTTGAGCCTACTTTTCGAAAGATAAAGGTACATGAACAACCATTTGATCCCCATTTAAGTCTGCATTAAATCCCTTAGAAACTAATGGATGTAAACAAATAGCATGTACTTACACTAAAATGGGTTGGAATGCCAGTATGCCTAATCTATGTAGAGTAGAGTCTTGGTCCTATTAAAAATACAAGAGTAAGCGAAGACTCGACTATAAATGATAATTATTAAAACATTCCAAGTTGGAGTGACAGTTCGAGTTCAAGTAATGTTGATTATTTGGTTGGTCTTAGAGACATTCGAAATCTCATCGCGGATGATACTTTTTTTTGGTAAAGGACAATAATAGGGACAATTATTCCATATATTTAGATATTGCAAATCAAATTTTGGAGATTGACAATGACCCTTCTTTTCTGAGGGAACTAGAAAGTTTATTTTCACTTTTATTAAGTTAGTGATTGACCTAAAAGTTTAAGCCAGTAGGTAAAGGTTCAAAAATAATATTAAATTCTAACATGCCTCTTCATGTGCAAGACAGACACCAAACAGGATTGTCAAGTAGACCAAACCCAAATAGAGATAGAAGACAGAAGTAGAAACAAATGCAATCATGCAGCGGCAAGGGGATTCAAACTTAAAACCTTTTGACCAAAACTGGCTCTAATACTATGTTAAAATTAAGAGAAGACGTAGAAAAAGAAGACAAACACTTGTATGTAAAACGGCTATAGTTCATTTGACAACCTTGATCTCTATTTATACAAATAAGAAAAAAGAAAAATATAATAATAAACTACCCCTGCACTTAAATACTTTTAACACTCATTAACTTGACTAAAAGTTTAATATTTGAACATAACTGACTCATCTTAAATTGCGTATGACCAAGCAACTCTATAAAATCTCCAGGAATATCCCCAAAACTTTTACCCATATCACAAGAAATAAATTCTCACATAAACTTAAGCAAGATAATAAAGAGATTTCTCTTACACATTGCATATACACGCTTTGTGCACATGGGCATTATCAAAACTTACAAATAGAAGATTCACATGGATCACAAGGCACCAATATGTATATGTTTGGAAAAAGCAATCCAACATAGTCATGTGCACTAAGAATTTAATAAGGCATATGAGAAAGTCATTTCTTAAAGGGAAAGAAATAATATTGTTACGTTGTCAACATATGCGGCTCAATATGTTGATACTACAACCATCATCACTTAGAGATCCACATACCTTTTTTATTAGTTGAACATCATAAGACCT
The DNA here is from genome assembly GCA_035584115.1 of Cedrela odorata. NCBI lineage: Eukaryota > Viridiplantae > Streptophyta > Magnoliopsida > Sapindales > Meliaceae > Cedrela > Cedrela odorata. The sequence goes on from JAXCLQ010009289.1 coordinate 16,187, forward strand.
TCCATACTTGTTTCTAATGAGAGTTGCGAGATCTATCCCACTAAATGTAGAATCATCTGTCCCCACAATTCTCTCAAGATTCTCTCTTAGCATTTCACTATTCACCTACAAAAACATATATCATTATAAATAGTTATGCATAGAATTGTATTACTGCATATGTTGTACTCAAGAACGCATGCCAAGTAAAATGAAATCTAGCACATCAGCAAATCCAAGCACAAAATCACTATAGTAAAAAATAATCTCACCAAAGTCGTGTCTTGTTTTACCATCTCCCTTGTCCCCCTTTCTTCACCCATTTAGAAGTAAGAAAAAAGATAGAAATTGCATGTTATAAGATCATCAGGGACAAATCACTAGGAGATAATGGAAGTTAATAGTGACAATAGGACTCTCAAACGAAAAATGTACTTTCTTTGCCAAAAGGAGACTACAAGAATTTTTTTAGCCAATAATCATGAAACAAAACAAGTCGCTAGTCCATTAATCAATCAATGAAAACTTGCCCTCTTCGTGAATATATAGAGATTTAAAATTTTACCGTAACATTATTATTCAATTCATTCATCAAAACTTTTAGTGGAAAATATAATATGGGCATATTGTTAACTTCATGGGTTTTGCTTATGTTCACATTTAAGTGCAACAAAACAAATTAAAACATTAATAGAAATTTAAAAAAAAAGGAAAAGAAAATTTGAGTCAATTGAACTTACTCCTTCTATTTCACCTTTGGAAGATTCTTTCTCATTCATCCCATCTCCTGAGTTATCTGGGTCTTTGTCATCGTCCACTGCACTAGAAAATATAGGCCCGAATCTCCGGACATTTTGATAGTAATTACCACCAATGTGTTGACTGTGGGAAGAAATCAGTCCTTTCGAAGGAAAATGCGGACCAAAGTATCTTGAGTATAGAATCTTATTGAATCTTCCCCTATAAAGATGCTTCTCTATACCAACTGACCAATTAAAATTTTGGCTTGATATAATGCTTGTCATATCCTGCGTTATTATTGAGCAATTCAGAAAATAACCCACAACAAATATAATTCACTTAAGATATTTATGCTATTCCATCTCAACTAGCTCAAATAAAAAGCTTGTTGTTAGTCTCAGATTGCTCAAGGATTTGTTGACTACAGTGAACTCGCCAGCGTCCAACTGACTACAGTTAATTCACAAAAAATTATGTAAGTAAGAAATTAACACTCCGTGCGATTTCGCCCTGCTGCTGTGGCATCTAAACATTCATGAGAGAATTCAGTTTAGCTGCAGTTTTCATTTCTTAAGTAATTTATCTCCAGAACCTACAAGTATTCATTATAATATATATGAACTTCAATTTATTACATCACTCTAATTTCCTATATATTATTATTCATATAACAAATAACTTACGAAGAAATTAAAGATGCAGTCTCTGTATAAAATTCGTATATAAAAGTTAGAATCCGTGAAGAAATTATCTGAACCCTACAATACATACATACACATATATACACATATATATATATATATATATAAATATACACACATATATGTATATGTGTATATACACTGTTTGAAGGCTTAATTAAAAAGAACTAATGTCAACACTAAATAACACATATAATAGCAAAAATGAATAAGGAAATTAGAAGAAAATTCATTACAGTTACTGATGGAGAACCTGATGGATGGATAGATGGATGGCGACCCACAAAAAATTTAATTTAATTTTAGAATTAAAGACTGCAAACTCTTTCTTTCCTCAGAAATGGTGGCTTCACACTGCACTGCCCTTCCCTGGCAGACAAATCAAATTTTAATAGACAAGAAGAAGCACAAGAGGAGGAGATGCTTGCTTGCTTGTCCCAGTGTATTTACTGGTAATCGGATAAGAGACTTATTCCAGACACTCACGACTGCACAACAATACTAAATTTCATCCAGGTCCTATATGTTTTCTTTCATTATGAAAATATCGTAATATTATCAACATCATTACATGTGTGTGTATATATAGTTTGGTTTCGTTCCAAATATCATGATGTAGTAAGTCCTTATGCGTCTTATATAGTTTAGTTTCGTTAATTTTGAAGGGACCTGTACAATAATTTTTAACACCTTTTGAAATTAATTTCTGTATTGTAACTTTTATTTTAAAATTTATGTAAAATAAAATTATTCACTCTGTAAATATATAAGTGAGTGAATGTCTCCAAAAGGATAGTTTAGTCGGTTTGACTTCTTGTTATAGTAATAAGAGGTTAAGGATTGATTATTTTTATTTATATCAACACTAAAAGAGAATATTTCTTTAATTTATGTTTGTATACAGGGGGTGAGGTGCAACTTGAATTGGTGTATGAAAATCTTTAAAAATAAAAATAAAAATAAAAAGTGCGTGAGTAGTTGATAATTAAACAAGTAAAAGTAAGTATGTAATAGAATTATGTCAATTACTAATGTATCCAAAATAATGTTTAAGACCTCTGAATAATTATTAAATGTTTTGAACTTAATATGCATTTAAGTCAAAAATATGAAATTTATTAAAAATTATACATATATATATACACACACACACTTCTTTATTAACCTTTTTATAATGTTTTTTTTTTTTTATATAAAAAAAAATAGAACTATAAAAACTCTTAACAAATTTTAGAGAAAATGAGATATAGGCTCCTAAAATTTAGATAAAATAAGATTAGTATAAAAATTGTAAACCAAATATGAATAATTACTATAAAACTCTCTTAATCAGAATCATTTTTTAAGATTCGTTTTAAAAATACCCAACCGCCATGTTCATTTTTCAAATTTTTTATGACAATTATTATAAAACTCTTAATCATAATTATTTTAAGAATTAAATATATTACATTATCCTTATTTTCTTTCAAAGTCATTAATTAAACTATCAAACAAGAATTTGTTTGAGTATTTTTTAAATTAATAGGACTAAAGTATACATTTGCCGAATGATAAGATTGTAAATGTTATTTTTTTCTAAATACCTTAACTATTGAGTAAGAGTTGAATTCAAATTTTTTTTTTTTTAACTCAATCTAATCCATCAAATCCAATAAGAAACATATTGAATTGAATTAATCGTATTAGATTATACTCAAAATACCACTAGTATATGGTTTTAAACACCACTAGTAATTAGTCTCAATGATGTAACAACATGGCAATTGTAATAGAAAAAAAAATGGATTCTTTTTCAATTCTTGAAGCTTCTATTTATAGTCTTCCTATATTGGCAGTTTTGAACGGTTTTATCTGAAATAGATACGAACCGACCTCACAAATAGTGGATCTTAACTCACATCATCACAGATAACCGTCATGATGATGGGCAATTAATTAATAAATGGCCTTGTACCATGTGTTTCCTTTGTAATTTGTTATGTGATTTGATTGATTTTTTATTTTCGGACGAGCAAAGACATTCTTTGGGCAACACCAAACATGAGCGAGGATGACCTTCAATTCTAATAGAGCTTGGTCTCTTCTTCCATTTTAATACTAAGGCTTTGTATCTCAAATTTGGTCAAAGTATGGGCTAGGTGATCTAAAACAAATGTAAATTGAAATGGCCCATTTCTTAAGGATAACAACTTAGAGGTGGATTCTTTGAACGGCCTATCGTGATCCTTTATTTCAAAGGTAAAATTATAGGAATTATATATTTTATTAATTTTATATTATAATATTACTGTTAAGAGTCAAAATAATATTTAATTTCGTTTAGTATTAAAATGTAGTGAATTTAAAGCCACAACTTATATGAAACTAAAGTATTAAAAGTTAAATATTAGTAAAAAAAAATAAGTGAGTTTTATTAGAAGTTAGTATTATCAAACACTTTTTTTACTTTACTTTAAAATAAAATAAAAGCACTTCAATACCAAATGAAACCTGCTCTGATACCAAAATAGAATTAACTAAAACTCTTATTATTAGAACAAGACAAATGTTACAAGCTTAAGAATCAAAAGGTTGTATTACAAAGATTCGAGGACTGAATGCTAACAAAGATTCGAGGACTCAAAGCTTACTAACACTAGACTCAACTCCCACTCTGAATGTCTTACTACAAACTAGAGGCATCTTTATATAGACACATAAGGAATACTCTAGAATGGTGACTGACCATTCCAATACATTCATACTTATCCTTATCTTACTTTACACCTCACACATACATTATTACAATATTTTATTTCACATCACTCTTGGAAAACTCATCATCCTTATTTATGCAACTCATACTATATTTTATGTCACATCAATGGTCACATCATTCACCATTGCTTCCGCTGGGTCCACTATGTTTTTTTGCTTTAATCTGTGTCTTCGTTAGTATCATTCCAACGGCTGGCTTTTATCTCATCCCACTATTCCGGGAATGCCACATGATGAGGAACTGTACAGAAAAGAGATTTAGATACTGCTGGATCTTAAACTTATCAAACCCTTAAAGTCTCAATGGGTCAGCCCAACATTCTATGTCAACAAGCATTCAGAATAGGTCCGTGAAAAGAAAAGACTTGTTATTAATTATAGAAAGCTTAATGATTGCCTACAAGATATTAGGTATCCAATACCTAGAGGAACTCGTCTATTGAAGAAGATAGCATTTGCAAAAATCTACTTAAAGTTTGAAATGAAGTCAGGATTTTGGCAGATTGGTATAAGAGATGAAGACAGGCATAAAACAGCTTTCATTGTTCCACATGGACACTATGAATGGAACGCCATGCCATTTGGATTAAAAAATGCTCCATCAGAGTTCCAGCATAGAATGAATGAATTTTATAAGCTCATATCAGAATTCTGCTTGGTATACATTGATGATGCTCTAATCTTTAGCACCAATGCAGAAAATCATGCTAAGCATCTTCAACAGTTCAAGAAACTGACATTCAAGCATGGTTTGACATTATTCGCGACAAAGATAAAGATTGAACTCGAAGAAATTGATTTCTTGGGGTTGCACATTAAAGATAGCCATATCATTCCTCAACCACAGATTGCTGAGAAGATATTCCAATTTCCTGATGAGTTGTCAAGCAGAAAGCAGATACAACAATTCTTGGGAATCATTAATTATGCTGCAGACCACATCCAGAGTCTTACAAAGCTGACATGTAAGATATCAAAACACTTGAAGAAGCAAGCTTTATATTGGTCGGCAGAAGCAATAGAAGCAGTAAAGCAATTAAAGGAAATGTGTTCTTTTCTCCTTCCTTTAAAGATTTTTGACACAGGACAACTCATATTGCAAACTGATGCAAGTGATAATTATTGGAGTGCAATACTCATTGAAGATAAGGATGGCTACAGGAGAATTTGTGGATATAAATGTGGTCAGTTCTCAAAAGCTCAGCAGCACTACCCATCTTCTAAGAAAAAGGTTCTAGCCATGGTTAAAGGAATAAAAAAGTTTCAGTTCTTTCTTTCTCTCAATTCATTTGTAGTTGAAATAGAGTACAAATATCTTTAGGGTTTGCTAAAGAGAAAAGGAGAAATTTCTAATCCTCAGTTAGCAAAGTGGTCAAAATCTTTGTTTAGATTTAAATTTAGTATTGTGCATATCAAAGGAGAATCCAACACAGTTGCAGATTTCCTCTCCAAACCAATATTAACCATTATCATGGCTTCAAGCTCTAGAACACTTCTTGTGAATAGGTGGTTCAAGGAAGAAGAAGATTCTTATGAATATGATCTCACAAAGCTTTGTGCAGATCTGCCTCTAGAGCTTATAAAATAGGTGTTCGACCTAGTTACGGATTTTCGAACTTATCCAAGTTATCATAATCCGGTAACTGAAAGATTGTGGAGACTTATGACAATGATTGAATACAGGTTAACATTTGAAGAAAGTTGCTATAAGATGTTTAATCCTCAGCCCGACATTCACCAAATACATGAGATAGTCTTCCAAGTTCATAAATTCTTTCCACCATGCTGTCGATGAAGAAACCAATTAGGGACATTATGTGATATGTGCAGGAAACCCTATAGCTTACTATATATACTGGTTATGGATTAACCTATATCTTGCTGCCATATTATTCGAACCCCATATCCTCCATCGAAGCAGAAGATATGTAAAAGGAAGATGGTTTGATAGGCTCTTTGATCCTTTATTTAAAGATATCCTTACCTTAAGGTTGTATGGAGGTTTTCAGATCACCCACAATACCATTGTCATAGTCCAGCTAAAAGACATCTAGGGAAAAGATGATGATGGAAAAAGAAGGATGCCTTTTTATCAAACCAATAATTCATGAACACATTCAGGATGATGTGAATTCAATGTGGGAGGGTTTTCTTAAAATCAAGATTGGCTTTATCAGAAGTCTATGAACAACTAGCAAACTATGATACTCACAGTCCGTTATCTCCATGTGTGAAAGTTACTCCAGATTTTTATTACAAAGAGCAAATCAGGTTTGGACAAATACATGGTGATGACGAGTATGAAATGAAAATGAGAAGTCTCTATCATGAGTGGTTGCAACAACAAGGACGAGAAGATGAGATTACCCCACCAGTATCACTACCATGGATTGAAGATGAATGGCCCAACCTACAGAAACCTATGATGCAGATAGAATGGCCAGAATGGCCAATGCTAGATATAAAACCTCAAATTATAGAAAAAAGAAAATTACAATTTCTTAATGAACTATCTACAAATTCAACAATTATTGGAAATCATTAACTATTCATCCTTGCATATCCCAAATTTATCATTTCTTAATCAAACAATTTCTAAATATTTGAGAATGAATTGCAAAAAAAGATGGTCTTCTTAGACTACAGAGACAGTCGAACAAATCATAAGATTTTTTCTAGCTATACCTCCATTAAAAATCCTTGGTAATAGTCTTCTCATGATTCAAATAAATGCTTCTGATGAATATTTGGCAGCAATCTTATTGGAATAGGTGTTAGCCTAAAAATGAGAAGTTTGTGGATATAAATCAAATTCTTTCAGTCCAACTCAACAATAATGTCCTTCAAGCAAGTAAGAACTTATGGCGTTTTTACAAGGAATCAAGAAATTTTAGTTTCAATTGGCTTTTCACTATTGAAACTAATTATAAACCTCTTGAAGGTCTTCTCAAGCAGAAGAATGGTGAGATTCCTTAACCACAAATTATAATATGGGAAAAATAGATTAGCCAATTCAATTATACAGTAAGGTACATGAAAGGTGTAACTAATATCCTTACAAATTTTTTATCTCACACTAAGCCCACAACTTCAGCAGTCAACATAATCCAGAGTCAACATGATCAAAAGAGAATGGAAAAAAAATACATAGCATCAAATGATGATTATAACTATTAATTCAATGATGGTTAGGACTATTTGAATGCGTGGTGGAATGACGTTAGCATTTTATCAACTTGAAGATAAGATTATATTAAAGTGTAATGTGTTGTAAAGTAAATTTCTTAGAGATAATGATAAATTTAATGTATCGTAAAGTAAATTCTTCAGGGATTAGTATAAACTTAAGTAAAGTATAATGAGATAGAGATAACGTTTTAGATCAACTTTGTAATAAGATCGCCCATTGATTTTATAAGAAGGTCTTTAGGAATGACAGAAAATCAAATATCCAGAAATTTTAAGATATTTGAATCTGAATTTCACCTAAATATCCAATGCCTAATCGTAACAAAAAAAAATTACATGTTTGGTATCCGTATCCAAAATCGACCGAAGTAACTAAAAAATAATGTGGATATTGAATACTTGGTAACGTATATTGGATGCTAGATACCCAATATCCGATACAAAAATTAAAATGTTAACATGAGACATCTATAAGAGGTTTCTTTTTCCCCTTACATTAGCAAATAGATTAGCAATATTTATTTTGCAATAAAAACTTTCTTATAAAAAATTGCATTGCAATTATTATATTTTAGATAATGAATTACAGGTCGCATACCTTATTACATCTTAGAGGTGCAAAATCTCAAATATCATATATCCCACAAATTTCAAACATTTTTTAATTTAAAAATATTGCCGCATTTGCTTGCATATTGTAAATAACTTATGTCCATAACATAGACCTGTACTAGAAGAAAGTCTATTAGGCTCTAATAAGGTGGGTTAAAAATTAAATTCAACTGATGAAATAAAATTCTAAGATAGAAAAAAAAAAGTAACCCTTCAAAAGATGCTTTATTATTTACACATCACACCTTGAATTGCTTGAGTACAATAGTTTGAGCCATAGCCTACAAATTAAAATTTTGCATGACATTGTAATTGAAATAAATTTAAGATAAAAATTTTAATTTACAGTTGAAAAAATATTTACAACCATGTAAGTCTTCTTCCTCTATTAGAAATGATGACAGAGAATAAGTGGAGAATGTAGTTGGTGAATTTTGTTTGACTAATCAAAAAAATGAGTTCAAATATAAGAAAATAAATTTGAAAATACAAGAATTAATACATTATTATAGAGTGTTAACCTTTGAGTTTAGCCCAAAGCCAGTTTTATGAACACATTAGGGCCTTTAAAGTATTTTGGTAAAGTCTACTTCGATGAAGGCTATTAACTCTCCCTCCTGTGAGAATAATTTAAAAGCTATAATAGAGAATGGAATGGCAAGAAAGTCTTAAGCAATTATTTGCAAAGTTAGATATTTTATCCCATTTATTTTTCATTAATTAAGGTATCAAAATCTTGTGTCCATGAAAAATCAGATTCATCTAAATAATGATTTAATTCATATTTTAAAAGACCACTAGATGCACTACTATTAAGAAATTCAACTAATTTTGTTATTCCACTCCACTTTACTCATTATCCAATCCTGAAACAATAGATATTACATTTGCAGGTTGAATATTACTAATAGGTGGATATTTTTCCCTAAACTAATACTCTTGAAGTTAATCATAATTTATATTCTTAACTTTTTCAATATCATAATTTGCATAATTTTCATACGTGTTAGGAAAGTATAACTCCACAACCTTGAACTTATAACCAGGGTTTAAAACAACTGCTGCTGATATGACAATTGAAATAACACATCAATATTTTATGAACTTCAAAAACATGTTAATGCAATGTCTCTAATTACTTGGTCAAAATTTTGAGTCCATTTATATATTGTCTCCCTCAATTCACAAATCTTAATAAATAAAATATTTGTAGTTGAATATTTTGTATCAAAAAATAACTCAGTGATGTTGTAAAAAGTTTCAATTTTCCATAATTGTTTCAATTTTCCATAATTGTTTCAATTTTCCACAATTTTGCCTACCCATGCTTCATTCCTCTTCCATAGATACCTCAAAGTAATGTTACTCCCTAATCTTTAATCTAGGGATGACATCCTTGTATTCTTAGGATGTTTGAAGCATTAATAAAAAAAAAAGTAGAATTCTATCTAGTCTTGCAATCTAAAGGTAACCTTTTAGTGCATCTAATATTCATACTTTTAGTCATATCCTTAAATTTTTCAACCTTAGATAGAGTGGTTGTCTAATAAGTCACACTATCCAACTTTGACAATTAAAATTAAAATGTGAGCACAACAACACATGTGAATGATTTCCCTCCTAACAAACAATAATTCCTAGGCTTCTCCGCAATCAAATTAAGCATCCCATCATTTGGCTACAATCATCAACAATATTAGTACACAACTTGGTCTCTACATTCCAGGACATTAATCATTCCATCAAATTTTTAACAAGCGCATCCATAGTATGAGGTGCAAGAACATAAACAAATCTAATTATATAATAATTGATATCATGCATTATATAGTTAAAAGAATTCTAACAAAAGAGAAAACATGATATGTAAATAATTCAAAGATAAATGTTACCTCAAAATGCAATTTTGCAATATCAAACTATCATCATTAAAGTGTGCAATTATACTCATGTAAACCTTTTTTCTAATTTCAGGTCTGCATATCAATTGTGATTATTATTCTGCTCTCATTTTTATCCAATAAACTCAGCAGTTTATCTTTCTTAATTTCATATATTTTCATGATATCCCTCTTTCTGGTGTTACATGACACCATTTTAAATAAAAGTTGTAAACATTGAAATAAATTTCATGAAGCCCACATGGTCTACAATTAAAAGGGGGTATTCATGCAATATAACAACTTCAGCTAAGTCCCTCCTTAAAGTTTATGGATTAATGTTGTAATTATCTAGTTGCATCATATCATCGACTCTCTTTTGCACAAAAAATTGGTTTTAACGTGCATAAGAATCTCTAATGTCTTCGTTAAACCTTAACTTATAGCTTGCCAAATGAACTGAACGTGTAAATTTGTTATGCCATTTTTGACTTTTGCACTAAGTTCAGCTATGCAATAGTTACAAATGGCCACATATATTTCATCTTTTTTTTTTTCTTATTTCACCGTATGATTCCAAACTTTACTTCTTCTACACTTTCCTCCTACGACCTATGTATTGCATGGCTAGAACTACTCTGTGATGCTTCAGTTGTATTTAAACCATGTGTAAAAAGTCGAGATATATTAAGATTAGGTCTTATATTGTCTTCATCATTGTCTTACCCTTCTCTTTCAACCCACACTTCCATCTCAGTCTCTACGTCAATTTCATCATTTATTTTTTGTTACAAAAAAGATGTGTAAAGACTTTATTTATTCTAAAAACTATTTGTATTATAAAAATTAATTTAATTTTTCTTTTCTTGACAATTACATTAGAGCCTTTAGTCTCTTAACTATAATAAATTTCAAAACGACATTTGAAATAACAAATTTGCCAAGATCTATGCTCGTTACATTCTTTTCGCAAACTTAGCACTACAAGAGCAAGTATTGAATTAATAAATAATGGCTCATATCAATATTTGACAAGACAAGTCAATTATTCTTAGCAATATTAACATCACATCACATCAATTAAAAATTAAGTTTTAGATTATGCCACATTAGCTTTTAGACAACATAATTATTTAAAAAAGAAAACATTTCGTTAAATATGAATTGTGCCACATAAGGTGTACAAGTAGCCAAATCGGCCAATGTTGTAGTTACTTATATTTTAAATTTATGTAGATCAAACTAAATCAACTTACTTTCATCATGAGAATCATACAAAGCTCTACGACTTTTAAGACCAAAATGCGGGAGACGATTCTTTGCTTTGCACGGAGAAAGAGAGAAAAGGGGTAAGAAACGTAATAAGCTAGCAGCAAAAAGTAAAAAGCAGAAAAAGGGAAAACAATTAGGGTTTTTTTTTTATAGCATAGAGTGGTGATCAGGTATGGGTGAGTGTATTATAACTTAATATTGTTATTAGTTATTTTTTGTTATATATTAGATAACCACTACTCAAAATGATAAGCGACCAAAATCAATTTTAGTTATCTAATTTCAAAACTTAAACATATCTGATATCTAATAAACTTTGGATATCTAGTAATTTTTTTGATCGAATATCCAAAATATTCGACCAAATTGCTATCTCTAAGGGTTTTGTATATGTTTGTGCTAAGATTGGATTGGGATCTTGAGACATATTCAAGAAATATGACGATTCTTGCACTGTTTCAAGATCCTAATTCAATCTAAACATAACCTACACAAGACCTTATATAGTCTATAAAGGATTGCATTACAAATCTTACCTAAAACCTTATCTCTAACACATTACACTTTACTAACCTTATCCCTAAAGAATCTACTTTACAACACATTACACTTACTATTATCTTTAAGAAATTTACTTTACAATACATCACACTTATTCGTATCTCAAAGGAATTTACTTTACCACATATTACACTTTAATACAATTTTATGTTCAACATGATATATTGATGACGTCATTTTACAATGCTTTCATTTAGTCCTAGCCATTATTGAATTCATAGTCATAATCATCATTAATTTGAGTATAGAAACGCTCAGCAGCAGAAGAAAGCTTTATAAAGAATCATGAATAGTCAAGATGAACATCTTCAAGATCAACAACAAATTCTTCAAGAACTTTTAAATATTAAATTATAATCTCATAGTAGCAAAGAAAGAATCCTAGAAACAAAAAGTTCTTGAGCAACAATGAACTTTTGAGATTCTTAAAATTTCTATGATTGTGACACTAGAAATAAAAGAATTTGAAGAAAAAATGAGACATTTATGAGAAAAAGAACAAGGAGTTTGGCAGTAATGCCAATAATACAATAAACAAATCAAATTCCAACAACAAATGAAACATAAAAAGTAAGAAACAAACATATAGAGGAATTTAAAAATCAGATCCAAAATTTGATAATGCTCATTAGGTATTAGCTGACAACAATGATAAAGCTGATTAAATCAAGTGTACTTATTCTCTAATCTCTCCTCAGAAAATCATTATGTTAGTATGAGGTGATAACATTAATGATAATAATTCCAACCACACATCAAGCCGAAACACACGTAACCTAAACACTAAAACCTTTATAAACTAAAATTTTTTCTCTTACGCTCTAAAATATTCCTAGATGAATTGCACTTCAACACCTAAGAGGTTTACATGCAACAATCCAGACCTATATCTCCTAATTCTATACTCGAAAATACTTAACCAATTTACTTGTTAAGGCATATGGCTTTGATACCAAAATTAAGATAATGTTACCGATGTAATAAAGTAGAGCTTTATTGACAAACAAACAATAATACAAATGATAAGCATGACTCAAATGATGGTTCTTGAACATGAAATTAAAATAATGTTATTGATACAATAAAGTAAAGTTTTATTAACATACTAACAATATTATAAAGGACAGATAACTCAAATGATGGTTCTTGAACATGTCTCAATATCTCAATTCAATCTCAAAATAAATCTGCACAATACCTTCTTATATAGTCCATAGAGATTCTTATTACAAAACTTACTTAAATCCTTATCTCCAACTCATCATATTTTACTTAAACTTATTTTTTTCCCTAAGGAATCTACTTTACAACACATCACATTTCTTCTTATCTCTAAGAAATCTACTTTACAACATATTACACTTTAATAGAATCTTATCTTTAAGCTAATATAATGTTGACGACTATTACTAGGAATTTTTAATAGAGGTAAGGCTAGATTAGCCCATAGAGGATCTTTTTATAAAACTTATTTAAAACCTTATCTCTAACTTATCCCTAAGGAATTTACTTTACAACACATCACATTTATCCTTTTCTTTAAGGCATTTACTTTATAACACCTCACACTTATCCTTATCTTTAAAGAGTTTACTTTATAAAACATTACACTTTAATATAATTTTATCTCCAAGCTGTTATAATGTAGACATCATTCCACAATACTTCAGCTAGTCCTAACCACCATTGGATTCATTGTCATAATTATCATCTAATGCTACGTGTGCTTCTTTACATTTTCTTTTGATCAAATTGACTGTTATAGTTATGGCTTAGTGCGAGTTAAGAAATCTACAATAATATTGATTTCACATTTGATGTACTTTACTGTATAAATGAATTGGTTGACCCATCGTGATCGTCTAATGATTTGTATTTGAGGAATCTCACCATACTTCTGTTTGAGATAATTTTTAAGAGGTTTATAATTAATTTCAATGGTGAAATTATTACAAACCAAATGAAACTAAATTAAGATTTTAAATTAAAAACATCTTTCAAATCCCTTTCAACAATTTACATGACTTATCAAACTTCTACTTGTTTTCAACTACTTTTTATAGTTAAAAATCTCACTTTCAAGAAGGAGAATGTTTCAAAACCTATATTAAACGCTTTTTTTCCTCCAAAAACTAAACTAATAGTCATTACAGATTTAGCTTATACGTGAATTTATTAGTCAAGCTCATTCCATAAGTATTCTTATTGGTCTCACCAATAATCTTATAGTGTGACACAATTTCAACATATGTGATTATTCTAGAGAAGATGATTTGCTAGGAATGAATTTCTTGTCACTTCTTCAACCTTTTGGATTCATAAGGTTTCATGATGAAAGGAGACTATCTTAGTCATTTGGTGACTAAACAAACAATTGAAAGACTAATACCTGCATTAAAGTCAACTGAGTTAGTTCTCTTTTAACATGTTGACCGATAAAGTTATGGGTTTAGTGTTAGATATAAGGATAAGAACAAATATTGTAAAGTAAATACCTTAAAGATAACAATAAGAGTCAAAATACTAAGAAAGTAACAATGGCAGCTGTAAAATGAATGAGAAATTTATTTCCTTAATTAGTATTACAATCATTGATACATATTTATACTATACAAAGGACAAACTCCTTAGAGAATTTACAGCTTACTATGTGTAAGGTGCCTGCAATGATAGTTGTACTATTTACAACAATGATAAGGATAAGTTACAATGATTGGCTAAGGTAATGATTGGCTAGAAATTGAACAGCACGGCAGTGCTCTATCTATCTTGATAGTTAAGAATGATTGTTGAGTATCAAGTTAAAAGATGGGCTCTTATGCTGGGTTGCATACATGCTTCTTCTTCGAATGGGCTCTCTACTGATTAAGATAAAGCAGCTGCTACAACTTGATTTTTAACATAGCTGAGAATGCAACATTAATCTTTAACACTCCCTTTCAAGCTTAACAATTTAGCAAAATATTAAGTTTGGCTTTCAAGATTTTAAATCTTTCAATTCCTAAAGGTTTTGTCAATATGTTTGCTAATTAGTTTTTTATTGGAACATACCTCACCTCTAGCTCCCCTGTAGCAATTTTTTCTCTGATGAAATGCACATCAATTTCAATGTGCTTAGATCTACCGTGATATACATGATTAGCAGTCAAGGATGCAGCACTCATGTTGTCACACCAAACAATATATTTATTAACAAATTCAATACTTATTAGAGAGTAGAGACCTCAACCAAGTAATTTCTATACCTGTTAAGGCCAAGGCCCTATACTCAGATTCAATGCTTGACTTGGAGGCCACCTTCTCCTTTCGTGAGCTCCAAGATATCATATTACCTCCAAGAAAAATACACAACGCACTTATAAATCTTTTGTCATCTGTATCAGTAAAGGCTGTTAGCTCTATCCTTCCTCCAGTAGCAAGAAAAATGCCATGATTCTGTATTCCTTGTAAATATCTAAGAATTTTTTTACATGCAATCCAATGGGGTTGTCTTGGTTTCTACATATATTGACTCAACTTGTTGGCACTAAAGGTTATCTCACACCTTGTAAGTGTCACATATTGTAAAGCTCGTATAACACTTCTGTAATCTATTATCTTTAGTCAATTTCTCACTTGTTATTATAGGTGTTAGACTTTCTTTGCATTTATCCATGCATGTTTTCTTGAGCAGATTATTTATATATTTATTCTGACATAAATGGATGCCATGCTCATCTTTAGTAACCTGTATTCCCATAAAATAACTTAAGGTACCGAGCATCTTGAGTGAGAAATTGTCATTCAACCTGTCAATAATGTCATTTGCTAAATTTTTATTACTTCTAATAATCATAATATCATCCATATAAACCAATAATATGATCAGATTTTCATATGTTTTTAGAAGAAATAAGGAGGTGTCTGACCTTAAATTCTCAAATCTCCATTTCATCAAAGCCCTTTTTATCTTATCATATCAGGCTTTTAGGGCTTGCTTGAGCCTGTACAAAGTTTAGCAAAGCTTATAGATGTAATGTGGATGTGTTGGGTCTTCAAAACCCTCAGGTTGTGCCATGAAGACCTCCTCCGCCAACTTTCCATTAAAGAAAGCATTATTAACATCCACTTGTTTAATTTCTCATCTATTCAATATAACTAGATTGAGAACTACTATTATAGTTTCAAACCTGACCACTGGGCTAAAAGTCTCGTCAAAGTTAACACCAGCTACTTGGTGGTAACTCTTGGCTACCAATCTTACCTTGAACCTTGATACTGTCTTATCTAGTTTGTATTTGATCTTATAGACTCATCTATTCCTTACAATTTTGACAATAGGGGAGAAAGGAACTAGTGACTAAGTTTTGTTCTTCTTCAGTGCTTAAAACTCCTCCTCCATTACTTCTTTCCATCTACTATCTGTCGTGGCCTCTTCTGTTGTTTGTGGCACTTTTTCATCATTAGAGGTAGTTGTTTATGTAAAATGAATCTTTGGTTTAAATATATCTTCCTTAGATCTTTTAATCATTGGATGAGTATTTGAGATGAATGGTTATTGTGTAGGTTAAAGATATGGCAGTTCAACTTCATGTTTAAGTCATGTTGTGTGATAATTAGTAGGTTGTGTTTGAAATTCTAGAATTAAAGGGATTTGTGATGGAAATGTTGATCCTGATGATGAATGCACATGTAAAGAATTACCTGATGTGACTGTGCTGTTGTTGAAGTGTGTTGAGAGTTGCCTTTAGATCTTAAAGATTCACTTAAGATAGACTGAGGTTTTAGGAGAAGTTATAAAAGACTATGATTATAGCTGAGGTTTTGAGAATCTCTATTGACTTTAAATTGGGAATCTATCTTAAATGGAAAATCAGTTTCATTGAAAGTCACATGTCTAGCTATATATAATCTCCCTGAGCTATGAAGACACTTATATCATTTATGTTTGTTGTTGTATCCAAAAAATGCACATTTGGTTGTACGAAACTGAAGTTTGTGCATGTTGTAAGGCCTAAGGTGAGGGTAGCAGGCACAGCTAAATGTTTTTAAGAAGGAAAAGTCTGGCAATTTATTATATAGCTTCTAAAAAGGTAAGTAATTGTCCAATGTTAAAGTAGGTAGTCTATTAATCAAGTATACTAAAATATCAAAGGCTTCAAACCAAAACTTCAAGGGCAGTCATGATTGTGCCAACAAAGTTAGCCTCATTTCAACTATATGCTTGTGTTTCCTCTCTACTTTCTCATTTTGATGAGAGGAGTGATGGCAAAAATGTCTGAAACACACCTTTTTTTCTTTTATATACTCTTCTAAGGGCCTAAACTCACCACCTCAATATGTTTGTAGGGTTTTAATATTGGTTTCAAAATGTTCCTCTACTTGTTTTTTAAATTGGATAAGTATGGTGGTTGTTTGAGCTTTGTTGGTTAAGGGAAAATACATTGTATATCTTTTAAAGTCATTTACAATGCTTAGGAAGTATCTATAGCCATTTCCAAACATTAAGGGGGCTGGACCCTATAAATTTGCATACAAGATTTCAAGTGGTTTCATTCTTAGTTTCACTATTTTTGAATGTTAGTTTGTGGTTCTTTCTATATTGGCAAGCTTCATAAAATGAAGAAAACTGGTTCATATTGTTGATAGAAAAGTTTTTACATAACTCAATAACTTTTTTCAAGACTTAGTCATTAGGATGGGCAAACCTTCTATGCAAGGAATCAAAGACACTAACAGACTCAACACTAGGATTAAAACTACTAGAAATACTTGAACTTAACTCATTCTTTTAATAAGATGAAGTGTTATCCAAGGAAGTAAACAAGGATTCAGCACCAGATACAAATAACTCAGACTGTGATTTAACTCTAGAACCTTCAGTCTTCATCAAATTTTCCAGCAAATAAAGGTCACTCCTTCCAGCAACACTTTCTTCACCTTGTCCTTCACAGAGCAAACATCGTCATGAAATCCAACAAATACATCATTGTCTCTAACAAGTTTTGAAACACTTATGAGATTTTTGGTTATCATTGGATCACATAAAATGTTTTTCAGAAGCAGTGGTTTAACATTTCCCACATGCAAGTAAGCATTACCTACATGAATAATTGAAAGCTTTTCCTCATTGCCAATAGTTAACTTATTCATACCTTTAAATTCAACTTTGCTAGACAGGTTATTCACTTCATTAGTGAAATGATTTGTTGCTCCACTATCATTTTTAGTTTCTTATGTTGTCACATAAGTAGAGGATTATTCATTTTGAGTAGCACTTTTGGGCATGAAATCATGGTCAAACTTGTACTAGGAGGCCAAAGCCAAATGTCCATTCTTGTTGCAAATTTGGCAGATAGACTTTAATTGTTCTCTGCCTTGTGAAAACTTGTCTAGGCCTCTTCTTCTATTATTACCTCTGTTAGCATTGAAGTTGGCTATTCTTCCTTATGTTGAATTCTTCTTTTGGTTCCAAGAATTTCTTTCACTATTAGCTTTAAGGTTAGCTTCAATGTTTATTCCAGTAGGGACATGATTTTGTTCAAGTTTGCTCTCAAATATGATAAGCTCTTCATAAACATCTTCAAGAAGAAGTAAATTCATCTTTGAGGTTATGTTGACAATTACAAGATCATATTCAAATCCAAGACTTCCCAAGACTTAATCTATCATGTCTTCATTTGATATTAATTCACCAGAAATGGATAATACATCAGCCAAGGTTCTCATTTTGGCAAAATAGTCAGCCATGGACTATAATCCTTTCTTTGTGGTTTAGATCTGATTTTTTAGTTACATGACCCGATCATAGGAGTGAGAAGAATACATATTTGAAATAGCCTCCCACAAATCATTTGATGTGTTGCAGTTGGTCAATGAAGGAAGAACACTCTCGTTAACAGTTAAGAGAAGCCACTTTAGGAGAAGCTGGTCTTGCTTCCTCCATTGTAGATTTTTAGGATTTTGAGTGGTAACAACACTTGAAGAATCATCAAGTGTAGTGATGTGAGGGCTTGGAATTTGCTTAGACCCGTCTATGTAACCCTTTAGGTCATTGCCACGAATTGTTGGCAAGATCTGTATTTTTCAGATTAAATAATTAGTTTTATCTAATTTTAATGGAGTAATGAAGAAAAGGTTTGTCAATGGCAGTGTTTGAGTAGTGCTAGATGTATTTGTTGTAAGGTTTGGGAGTGTTGCATTGTTTGCCATTATTTGGTAACTTGCTCTAATACCAAGTCAAAATACTAAGAAAGCAACAATAACAGCCGTAAAATGAATGAGAGAAATGTATTTTCTTAATTAGTATTATAATCATTAATGCATACTTATACTATACAAAGGACAAACTCCCTAGAGAATTTACAACTCATTTTGTGTGAGGTGCCGGCAATGACAGTTATACCATTTACAGTAATGATAAGGACAAGTTACAATGACTAGTTAAGGTAATGCTTAGTTAGAAATTGAACCGCAAGGCAATGCTCTATCCATCTTGATAGTGAAGGAATGATTGCTGTGTATCAAGTTAAAAAAAAATAGGTTCTTATGCTAAGCTGTATATATACTTTTTCTTTGAGTGGGCTCTCTTGCAATTAAGACAAAGCAACTGATGCAATTTGATTTTCAATATAGTAGAGAGTGCAACCTTGATCTTCAACAATGAGGAATATGTAATTTATAGTGTGCCAATAAAGCTTTTATTTAAGTATTATCTTAATTTTGTAATTGATTATTTTGAAAAAAAAAATATTGGAGTATATATATAATTATACCTTTTTAATAACTGAGAAACTGGACAGAGATAAGTGCGGTACACCGAAGAAGAGCGCTTTTGATATCAGTATCACTATAGCCACAAAATAATTGTTGGTACAATTACTATTTACCACTACCAGTGATGCGATCTGCTCCACACCAGCATTAAAATAACAACTCGTCCACGTGGAAGCGAAAGTGGACTTGGATCCAAATTGCAGCAAATCCCGCGTCGGCTTTGCTTCCTCCGACCCACGTGCAATCGCAATGGCAAAATGCAATTGACTCATTATCCACGTGACACGTCCTCCTCGTTTTGAGGTCCCCAGTCAGTCCCAGCTTAAATAAATAAAAACCCCTCATTTTCTGTTTTTCTACGTATACTTCAAATTTCTTCCATCACATTTTTATTGTTTTTCCAATCTCTTCCACTCTCTCTCAAATTCCAATTTGATTCATTCATGGACTTTTCAACTTCTCTCCAATTCAGTCCCCCAGGTTGACCAATATTTATTAATTTAAATCTTCTGTTTTGAATTCTTACTGGGTCCTTAATTCCTGATGTGTATTTTTCTTTAAAATATGTGTTTAGTTTTAGTAATGCCCATATTTAATAAATGATTTTGCAATCTTCTTCTGCGAGTTTCAATTTCTCTCAGAACACCATTGTTTTCCCACAACTTTGCCCATGTAAAACCTTCACTTTCTCCAGAAAACGCAGAAGAAAATTCTACTTGAATAGAAATTTCAGTTTTCGCGCTTGCGTATTCCCCAATGATACCAGAAACAAAAATTTCAGCGCCGAATTAACCAAGTCTACCAAACGTGGCGCCAGAAACTATGTGGCAAAACATATTTCTAATGAGTTGGAAGCTGAAGCTGAAGAAGAATCAGAATCATCAGCCATTCAAATGGGTGGTGGTTCAAATTTCACAAACTTTCAAGAAGACCCAATTGTAGATAAACTTAGAACCCAATTGGGAGTTATTCATCCAATTCCTTCTCCTCCAATTAATCGTAGCATAGCTGGATTATTTGTTTTCTTTTTCTTTGTTGGTGTGATTTTTGATAAACTATGGACTTCAAGGAAGAAAAACAACAAAATGAGAAACAAAGAAGACAAGTTACGGGGAGCCTGGCCGCAAGTTCCAACGAGCTTTTCTTTGTTCTTGGAGAAAGATTTGCAGAGGAAGGAATCTGTGGAGTGGGTAAACATGGTTTTGGGCAAGTTGTGGAAAGTATATAGAGGTGGGATTGAGAATTGGATAATTGGGTTGCTGCAGCCTGTTATTGATAACTTGAAGAAACCTGATTATGTGCAGAGAGTTGAGATTAAACAATTCTCATTAGGAGATGAGCCTTTGTCTGTCAGAAATGTCGAGCGTAGGACTTCACGTCGTGTTAATGATTTACAGTAAGTTACTGTCACTTATCAAAAACTTTAATATGCTATTTTTCATCTTTTATTAAATGCGTTATTTGTTACATACTATTAACGTTTGTTGGATCCGGAATTTCTTGATATGGATAGGTGGTTCCTGTGGTGTAGAATTTTACAACACAGAGGATTTTAATATCTATAGTGTTGAATGTAGACTGGGGAAGGGAATTCTTCCCCCAATCTTCCATTTTGTTCAACTAATGTATTTTCTAGTGCCATTGTTGCACTTGGAATAAGTCTCTATTCATGTTGGTTTTCAAATTAAATGGTTGTTTAAAGGAGGAAGTTCAAGGCTAATTCTGCCTTTTGATTTGGGTACATAGTGTGCATAATATAACATAGAAAAAAGGAGGAAGATAAGAAGAGAAAATAGGTTTATAATCTTCTGGGCACTTTTAGGTTCCTACTGGGAAATTTGGTGCCATTTTTATGACCTTTGAGTGCAAACATTCGCAAGGACTTTAGAGACTCATAATATCCTTAAGAAATAACATTATCTATTCAGTTCATGGTTCATGGGAATTCTTCCACGTCCTTATAGAAATTCTAGAATTATTTGATCAAGTCCTTGATGCTTCTGCTTGGCTGTTTGATTTTTTGTTACACATATGGAGGTTGATTCTTTACCTGAAAGTGGAGGATTGAGGTTTAAGTTTTAAGGTTATTTATGTCCTCCTTGTTGCTATTGGAAGAAATAGAGATATATTAATTGCTCTAAAGATCTTATTTTGAAAAGGATCTTACTTGTGCGACATGAGGGGTGATGTGACCATATGTTTTGAATATAATCGTGTCATTTTAAGGCTGTAAAAGTATCATTTGAATTTTATCTTGCTGAGTTCAAACTGAATTTTTAAGTAAAATTTTTTATCTAGTAGTTTAAATAGATCTATATCATAGTAATTTAAATTCTAGCGTGTTAATAATCATATGATAGTTTGCTCCAATCTCATAATGCTATATGCTGTTGGCAAATTTATTAATATAAAACATTTTGGAATATTCATGCAAAGCATTAAAATTCACTAGTATTGGCTTTCTTATTCAAATATAATCTTAGACAAAAGGAAAAGAGAGTTGCAGACATATGCAAATAATTGTATTGGATCAGGTTGTCATGTATGATATATCAATTAATTGATTATTAACTTGATCTGTTGGATCCTGATTTGATTGGGTTTGATCCACTGACATGCATTAAGATGTTGGAATCAGATATTCTTTGTTGGCGTAAGATATGCCATCAGTTTATGCTAAACTTGCTTGGTATTTGCATTTCCTTTTGGGGCCATCTTTTGTACTGTTATATGCCAAAATTTTATTTATGAATAATTGATTTCCATTTCCTGTTGTGTTATCCAGGTACCAAATAGGCCTTCGCTATACTGGTGGTGCTCGCATGCTGTTAATGCTTTCCCTAAAATTTGGCATTATTCCTATTGTTGTGCCAGTGGGCGTCCGGGATTTCGATATTGATGGGGAGCTTTGGGTCAAATTGCGGTTGATACCCACAGAGCCTTGGGTGGGAGCTGTTTCGTGGGCTTTTGTTTCACTTCCCAAGATCAAATTTGAATTGTCACCTTTCCGCTTGTTTAATTTAATGGGTATGACATTTATTACCTTCAAGAGTTATATCACTTTTCACTTTTTATGTATCTGCTACATTGTTTGCATGTTTGGATGAGTTATTAAAAAGTAGTGGTAAGTTGACATTGGGAAACAATGAACAAGGGAGATTCTACAGGGGTTTTGAATTTCAAGTGTATTCGTTATTTAGATGACAGAGATTAGGTTGCTTTCTTCTGTGCTGAGAAAATCCACACAGTTTTGGGTTGTCCTAGCATTCAGTAAAATTTGCCATGGTATTGGATTCGACTGTTGAAATGCATGCTCCCTAGTCTGCAATTAAGCAGGTCCTGACCAAATATAAGGCTGTTAGCCAAGGTTGGCTGTAAACATATTCAGCGTGAGATTGCCTTCACAGAATTTAATGGGGTGTGAGCTTGGCTTGCCAAAATTTGAATGGCCTATTTGACTTGAATTGAAACTTTGATTGAAAATTATATACACCTAATGCATAAGATATTCCCTCTTTTAGTTAAGAAAATAATAGAAGAAAGAGTTGTTCCCTCTCTCTGGAGGACTCAGATATTTCTTCTCTCTGCACTCTGCATCTGTTGCATTATTGTAGCTCAAGTAGTTGTTTGAACCTAGCACAAGTTAATAAACGAAATTGTTATTTATATTTAAGGCTTTGCATGTTATGTAGTGAGTTCTATATTGTCTAATATTGGTAAAACAACTATGCATCTTCAAATACTATAGAGCTGAATAAAGCTTGCTGCTCTCAGTTAAAAGTATTTAGTTTAGTGTCTACTTCCTCTGTAAAGATTATTTTTGATGGTCATCTATACAAAGCATATCTGAAGGTAACACAGAAGATAGTTGTAGCGGGTCTTTTTTTCTCTGAATGTTTCCGTTTTTCTGATGATTTTCTTGAAGTCTTGTTTGCCTGGAAGATTTCATGAGTTGATTTCTCAAAGGCACAATAAGATTCGTTCAATATAAATCATTTCTAATTAGTGTTGTTGTTAGATTAGATATGGCTCAATATTATGTCTGTATGTGTAGCAAGTTTTAGCCTTATTTTTTTTAATATCTTTCTAAAGTTGAGTGTGCTGGTATTTAAAGATACTGATACATGTTCTTTTATCCTTTATGGTCGATGCATGGGGCTTTACCAGCAATTCCTGTTCTCTCAATGTAAGTATACTTATTTTTTGCTGTTATCATAAGTTAATTATTATACCTTATGTGAATGAAGTTAATTTAATGCATGCACAGACATGAATATTTATTTATTTATTTATTATTTCTTTCCTTATTTGGGGTTGAAAGGTGTAATATATTGAGACCTTTGTTGCATGTCAACCATAGTGATGACCTAGGGGGCCAATGTCCATCAATCAAGATTTTCAATCTTCCTTTAACCTTATTTTCTTTTCTCATATAAATTTCTCTTATTGAGCAAGCAGCCTTCACTCAAATTTTTTTGGAAATTAGTGCTTATGCCTGCCTCTCACTTTTGTCTCCTGTGTAGCACTTTTAAGTTTTATGGGATCTAGCAGTGTTGGATGAATGCCTGGGTATGAAAATTCCTTGAATTAGTAGCCAATTGACAAAACTTTATCACGGGAATCTA
The DNA here is from genome assembly GCA_035584115.1 of Cedrela odorata. Taxonomy (NCBI): domain Eukaryota; kingdom Viridiplantae; phylum Streptophyta; class Magnoliopsida; order Sapindales; family Meliaceae; genus Cedrela; species Cedrela odorata. The sequence continues at coordinate 40,262 of JAXCLQ010009289.1, forward strand.
GTGGCAATGTAAAAGAAATGACTTGGAATCATTGATGTACTTATGTTTTATTCCTATTGTATTCTTACTGATTTCTTAGACAGGAGTACACGTTTTGTAGACCAAGTCAAATATCATATCAAACATTGGCTATCTTGTGATCACATCTTTGTTTTCTTTTTTCTTTTGCTTTGAATAAAATTTTAATGTGTTGGGGTTAGTAAGTCATGGGCTGCAATATTTGCTGATGTGAATTAATATCTCCATGTATAAATGTACTCTTTTTCTTTTTTTTTTTTTTTTCTACTTATATTGGTGCTGGCATGATGAATTTAAATGTTAAAGCTTTACCACTCCACTAACGTTTACAAGGAATAATTTACCCTTAATGTTGATAGCTCAAGTGTTTTTTATATCTATTGTTCTTATTTTTCTTTAAGAAAAATGATGTATCTGTCTTGTGCATTTTGAACACCTTTCCAATTTTGTTAGATTTTACATTAATGACTTAATTGTTGACTGCATTTTCTAGGTTTTTGACAAAACTTCTGACTGAGGATTTGCCTCGATTATTTGTTCGTCCAAAGAAGATTGTTCTTGATTTCCAAAAAGGGAAAGCAGTTGGCCCCATCGCAAATGATTTCAAATCTGGAGAAATGCAAGAAGGGAACAAGGATTTTGTTGGAGAATTATCGGTGACTCTTGTAGATGCTCGGAAACTTTTTTATATTTATGGTAATAATAACTTGTGTAGTTTTTGAATTAGCTATATCTGCAATACTCATCCTGTGAGTTTATTTCTTTTCTATGTCTGCTTGACAACTGATTTTGAGTTACCACTGCAATTGCAAGAAGTTAAAGTACCTGTGAATATGTTTGATACAGTGCCCGGGTCTGGCTTTCTTAAAGGGGATGGTGTCTTGATTTCTTGACAAGTAAATTTTGTATTTCTTCAATTGTATGAACAATTATATTAAGGTAGATGTATAAGTCCATGGAGGAAATTATAAACAACGCAGATTGTTGTTTCCCATTCTTTTTTGGGGGACTTTCAGTTCCATCCACTATCTTTTGTGAAAACACATCAAGTTCCATATTCAATGAACTCAAGTGAATGGTACATTCTGGTTTCCTTATATTGTCTGCCTTCTATACACTTATACACCGGTTCCCTATTATTTTATCAGGTAAGACAGATCCCTATGTTGTTTTAAGCTTGGGGGATCAAATTATACGCAGTAAAAAGAATAGCCAGACCACCGTCTTTGGGCCTCCTGGTGAGCCAATTTGGAATCAGGTGATTTGCTTGCTTCATCTATGAATTTCATGTTGTGTAAATCTTCAATTGTTAGCATATGTCAAAAGGATGTATACTTTTTCATCTGAAGCTGTAAGATATCTTCAAGTAATTATGGATCTGCGACTTTTGGCAGGACTTTCATCTGCTTGTAGCAAATCCTAGAAAGCAAAAGTTATACATCCAAGTGAATGACTCAATTGGTTTCACAGATATAACTATTGGTACAGGAGAGGTAAAATTTCTCATAATTGGCAAATTGCCTTGTTTGAATAGTATATAAGTGGAATTGTGTCATCGTACCTGGAACTCTACTTTACCTATATGCACAGTTTCTTAATACTCTGTAATTCTAGGTTGATCTGGGCTCTCTCCAAGATACTGTACCAACAGACAGAATTGTGCCTTTGCTAGGAGGTTGGGGATTGTTTAGAAATGGTTTTACTGGAGAGCTACTACTTAGACTAACTTATAAAGCATATGTTGAGGATGAAGAAGACGACATGACTTTGGCAGAATCACTGGATACTGATGCTTCAGATGATGAGTTGTCTGATTCTGATGAGTTAGATGCTTCTTATGAGGCGGGTGAACTAGATTCTTCAAATGGAACGGATAAAGAGTCATTTATGGACGTTCTAGCCGCTTTGATAGTGAGCGAGGAATTTCAAGGAATAGTAGCATCTGAAACTGGAAATAACAAACCTTTTGATGATGTCTCTGGTATAGGGTCTACAATAACGAGATCACGGGGTCCTAATGCCGAATCCATGCCCTCAGATTCTGAGGATGTTTCTGGAGGTATTTTGCTTTTATATTTAATGTACTTTACAAGTTTTTATTTTTATTTTTATTGTTTTGTGGGTGTTTGCTATCAAAGATTTGAATTTTAATTGAGTTATATATATGTTGTATTTATTTCCCTTACGGATGATGTATTTGAAACGTTTGCATTGCAGGATCAATCATAGTTTGGCTTGCTGTAATAACAAGTATATTAGTAGTAATTGCAATCAATATGGGTGGATCAAGTTTCTTCAACCCTTAGAAATGCAAAAGGCTGAGGCAGAGCTTGTGATTTGTGAAGAAGAGCTAATTTTTTTCTTGTTGCTTCTGCTTCTGAGTTTTGGCTGGTTTGCTCACTTCTAAGAATAAGGGTTAAGATATTTTTATTAATTTTGTTGCTATCATGGAAATTCAATTCATATAATATAGTTACTTACTACTACTTACTAGCAGAGGAAGGAAAGGGTAATGTTTGGCGGCAATTTATGGCTTTGTTTTTATCCTAGCCATTCAAAATTGTATTGTATTCTATTTGTTTATATCACATAACATTTCCATCAATCCATGGACTTCACTGAATCATATATATACTTTTCAATCTAGTTCATGCTTACTCAACTTCTCATATCAAGCCCTTAATGATAGAAAACCATTGTGTTAAGGATGTAGGATGGTGGTGTTATGAAAGGCATTGTTAATGTTTACTCACACTAGTGTATTTATTTTATACACAAGAATGAATGAATCTAAAATCAAATAAGCATTACGGCTAGCTAAAAGAAAGATTCTCAAGCCCTTAATGACAGAAAACCAAAAGCTTGAAAACTTTGAAGGGAAAATTTCCGAAATAATCACTATTCATCCACTGTTTACGGATTTGACCAACCCTAATTTATTTTTATCAAATGGTCCAATTTCAAGTAATTTGGACGCTTTTATCCTCGTAACCAATTAAACGCTACAGTACGACTCTACAGTA
>JAXCLQ010009356.1:0-43214 GCA_035584115.1 Cedrela odorata
TTCCTTATATTATAAAGTTATCTATCTCTAACTTTCTACTACCATTGTCTTACCACTTCACTAGTGCTACATTAATAGAATACTAATTTCCTTATAAAATTTAGTATTAACAAATACATTCCCCCCAATTTCACTATTATCACAACATGATAAATAAACTTCCACCAATTTATATATTACAATTTCATGATAACAGCATTCCTACCAATTTCTATTATCATAACCCCATAATGATTAAGCTTTCACTAGTTTACACATTACCATAACATAACAATAAATTTCCACCATCATAATAATATAATAATAATAGTTTTCATTTTCAAATTTCCTATATCACATGAAAGTATAAAGCCTACTACAATAACCTCAACAATTCACATAGCCTTGATAATTTACTAGGCTTACTATACCAAAATCATAAAATACTAATTAAAGAAGATATAAAAATCACCAATCCTTTCTTTCTTCTCCCTTTTCTTTCTTCTTTCTTCTTTCTTTCACTCTCTTTTCCTTTTCTATTTTGCCTTATACATATGCCTCCTTTGCATTTTCAATTTGAAATATTAAACACTAACCTTTTAACTCATTAACACATAGAGGGCTAGGATTACTTCAATCAAATCCAATAGCCATCTTTTCTCCACCACATTTTCTACTAATTAACACCAAATATTAATTAATTTAATTAACAAAACACATGGATGGCTAAGATGGCTTTAACCAAATCCAATAGACCACATTTAGCTACCACATTTGTCACTAACTTAACTTATATGTTCATCTTTATCTATTTTACAAAACATGCCTAGAATTGTGACAAATGGATGGCTAGGATTGAAGGAAATGGATGGCTAGGATTTTGCAGAGAATGTAAGCAAAAAAACCTAATATTTTATTCATTTATTTATTTATTTTACTTTGTTATATATATATATATATATATTTATTTATACTTGGGCTTGGGCTTGGGCTTGGGCTTTGGCCTATTTTAGTATATATATATATATGCACACACACACAAGCTTGGGCTTGGGCTTAATTTAATTAAATTGAGCCCAAATTATATATATATATATATATATAATACTTAGCCCACTTAATTACATATGTAAATATTTATCCATAAGTTAAAATCCCAAAAATAACCTTACTAACAATGAAATTCCAATTCTACCCTTATAGATTTACTTTATATTACTTCTCAAAATTCAAACACTGAATACTTTAACAAGTATATTTACAATTATAGCTATGAGTTCTATAATAGAAAGCGCGAGTGTTATAGATACCCAAGCCAAAAGTATCAATACATGATGCAGATTTAGACAAAATTTGACTGGCAATTTGGTTATTTCATTTACTCTTATAAATACCTAATGGGAGGGAAACACATCCAGTCTTCTTCATTTACGTATTTTCTCTTCTCTCTCTACAAAATAGTTTCTCTCATTCTCTCTTGGTTTTTGGCCAACCCTTACAAATTCTTGACCTACATTTGCAAATCTTGCTTACTTGAGGGTGTATCATAAGGGTCTGTGACGATTGTCATAGGTGGACCCTAGGGTCGGGGCGTGACAGAAACTAACAAAAACTATTCTTCATTATTCCTATATCAATATAGGTCTAAGGGCAACTGAAGAAGTGAGAAAAGAAAACCCTGCTAGGAATGCGTGTGTATGAAAAGGGTGTTAATGGTAATAAATTAGTAGTGAGACGTTTGTATTGGAAGATGGGGTATTATAACACTTTGACAGGAATAGGTGTTGGGTGAAGATATTAAGGGAAAGGAGGAAGGGGTAAGGAGTTTGGGTCATTTCGCAAAATTATTCCCCAAGAATGGAAAGGAATAGAGCACGAAGAGGTAGAAAACATAATTACTCTCTCTGACTTCACAAATCTTTTATTTTGTGATTTGATTTCTGTTGGTACTGAAATTAAGAATCTTTTATGTTTCTTCTAATGTAATTATGTTAAGTGTATAATGAATTGGGCCATTTTTATTTGGAAAAAGGCAATTGTCGAAACAGCTAAACTCGACTAAGCTGAGTTTAAGTGTTATTTTGTTTTGATTTGATTAGCTTGTGTGTGGTATGTTTTGAATATTTTGTAGGCTAATTGAGTTTATTGTTAAATGTATAAAGAAATGGAGAATTTGTGATTGGGAAATGATTGGTTTTAGTAGAATTAACACCATTTTCATTGGAATTTAGATTGTTATGCTAATGTAGATATGTATTAAGAGTTTTATCTGGTTGGACCAGTTGTTTAAAGTGTATTACTTTTGAGTGTAGTATTTAATGTGCCAAATTATGTGTTTGCTATTAAAGAAAGTGGAAGAAATGTACTGAATTTATTTGCACGTGAATATGTGATGCGAATTGGTGACGATGCTTTTAGCTTAGATTCAATAGGGTGTTAAGGGTGGAGAGATCTATTTTTATAGATGACATGCAAAAAATTCGGATAATTGATCATATTTTTGGATTCTTGTATGTGTTAGGACGAGGGTAGAGAGTTGTTGTTTTGCAAGGTATTTATGGTTTTATCTGGTCAATGTTTGTATTGACTAACATGTAAAAGGTTAAAACTAGTCAAAGAGATGTTATTACTTGATATTCTGCTTGATAGATATATTGAGAGAGTTTGTTGCTTAGCCCGAGAAGTATAAAGGATATCCCATATTTAATTTATCCTATAAATGAATTATTTGATACATAATTGATGGAGTAATAACGCAGGGGACTATGTTACTAGTTTTACAACTTCATTGTCTATGTTGCATTTATGTTCATTATTTAAGTAAGAAGTTGGTGTCCTTGGTGGCTTTTACTTGCTGTAGTAGAAGTCTTGCTAATAGTTTCCCTTTACTTTTGATTGAGTTCCTAGGCATGTAGAATTTCATTCCAATTAAATTAACTATTTGAGAATTTTGATTCTAAAAAATATTTATGATAGCTAAAGACTATCGTAAATGATTAAGAAGGCTATCAAAAATAGATTAATAATTATTATTTTTCTTAAAAAATATGCTACGATTTTTAGTCCCTTGGTGTTTTTAAAAGGTTTTCTTCAGCTAATAAGAGGCCTAAACAGAAATGGAACATGTGAACGAATCAAGTAAAATGTATAAAATGACTAAGTAAGATATTGAGACTTGTAATTGGGTCATGAAAGGTATTTCTCCTTTCTCAAACATTTTGTGATTATTTATGATTTATAAAATGTTAAGAAAATATTTAAAATTATTATTTCGAGCTTATGCTAATATTAAAAAAAAGAAAGAAAGGGAAATTTATGATCTTTGTGAAATGAATTATCTTGGGCTATATTATTAACTAGCTTTTAATATGAGACTATTTATGAGTTTAGTTTACAGTTAAAAACAAAGCCTAAATCTTATTTATTCTTATAAGAAATAATAAAAAATAAGAATTTTGTGTGACAAGATTTATAAGAATTGATTATTGAAAATTATAATTCATTGATTGAAAATGGAATCTAGGTTGTAAATATATGAGGTTGATTTAAGATTTCATTTTATGTTCTTATATGAGAAAATTTCTGAGGAGATTGAAGAAGTATTATGAAGAAGAAATTTAAGATTACAGAAATAATCAAAATTTATTTCTGGATCAAAATCAAAAGTTTTTAAGAAATATGACAATTTTCCTTAAAAGGTGAAATTGATGTTTTAAATTGGATTAAATTTACAAAAAACAATAAAAATAATAATCATAAATAAATAAATTCAAAACAATTGCTAATAAGTTATACATAAAGAGGAATACGTAGTTTTCTAAGTTAAGAAATTATATTCATCTATTTTATTCAATAAATTTTTAATGATTAAGGAGTACGATTAGCAAATTCCACAAGTATAAGGCATATTTATTTCCATGATACTTAAGAGACAAAGTTCATAGTTGAAAATAATAATAAAATAAGGGATAACAAAGACAATGTATGAAGAAAGATTAACTTATGAGTTAATTAAGAGATTTCAATTGAGAATTTATCTGTATCACAGGTATATTAATGAGAATATTTTAATATGTGTAATGATATTGAATTTTATATGCAAAGATTTATGATTGTAGACTTGATATGATTGATGGGGTTTGTAATTGAAGGAATATTGATTATATAGATAAGACGATCTGTAAAAGAATTATTCCAGGTGAATAGAATAAAGATTTAATTACTAAGCATAACTTGAGTCTTATTTTGTTGAAATTTCTTTATATTAACAAAGTTATTTTAATGAGATTGAAAGGACATATAAGTTGGTATTGTATTCGCTCAAGGTATTGAAATTCGATTTTGTTTGATGATTAAGATATTATCAAATATACATGTTCGTAGCTTAAATTTGAAAAGATTTAGACCAAGTGAGGAGATAGTTAAGATCGATACTACTTTGTATAATTTCATATGTAGTATATAGATACATTAGTTTGTAACTGATTTTAAGGTCCATATGGCAGAACTATAAGGTATTATAAGAAGTATGTTATTTAATTATTTAATTTTTAAGGTTTAATATTTTATACATGTAATATTTTAGAACATGGAGTAGATTGAAAACAAAAATATCAACAAAATAGTTTTAGGTGACTTGATTTAATAATTTGATTGAGAAAAGTTATTATTTAGATGATTTTAAATTGAACAATAAATTTGCTACACTATTATAGGCTATAATATAATTGAAAATATACAATTCTTGATTGATAAGAATAAGATATTTAGAAGTTTATCTTAAGATATCAAAAGTGCCATATTAGAACGTAACATTTGATAATTAAGATTTACGTCTACAAAGAATCTTACTATGATATTATGAAAGTATAAGACTGATATTATGCTTATATAAGCAAAAGTTAACTAAGGTAATGACGCATAAAAATTATTGATGTAGGTGTTGGACCTTAACTATATTTAATAGTTTATAACTATTGAAATTATTTGCATAGGTAATATATATTACTCATTATATTAGTAAATATATTTTGACACTGTGATGGGACAATGGTTAAATATTAAAGAATTAAGGCGATTAGAATAAAGTTAGATTATGTTATAAAGAAAATGTCTTTGATATTTTAGATTTGGATCTTAAATATATATACAACGTATATGCTATATGTTATATTGACCTTAGTCATTCTGTAATACATAGAATTTTGTGGAAGCTATTTATAAGTTATGTTGTATTGTAAAATAATAAATGGTGATGTTATATTTTAGAATAAGGGATGATGACAGTAAACTTTAAGCATAAAGATCATGTAGACTTTAAGTTTAAATATAATGATTAGACTACAAGTTAATAAAATATATGTTTTAATATTATACAATTTTTGGAACTTATTATTTGAGTTGCTCAGTGAAAGTATGATTTATTAATAATAACATGTGGTACTACCACCAATGAATGCATATTAGAAGAATAGACTTATTAATTATGTATTAATTTGACTAATTTACATACATTTTTAATGGTAATGGTAATTGCAATGAGTTTAATCAAGTGCATCAGTTCAATTACTTGTATTGTGGTGATTTCATAAGATGATCATATTAGGTAAATGCAAAGGGTACTAGTTGAGTTATAGATGATGAATAAGAAACTTATCAAATTTCGAGGATGAAATTTTCATAAGGAAGGGAATTGTAACCCTTGCAATTTTGAAAATTTTTAACAGTAGCATCTATTGTATTTAGAAAATTTAATCGAATAATTTGATCTTATTTGGTTAATTAAAATTTTATGTAACTTATAATTTTTGGGTGAATGATTAAATTTTGTGCTCAAAATAGTATTATTTATTTAAGCCTAAATTTAATTTTATAAAATTAGGTTATAATTAGATTTTGGGTTAAGGACATAGTGCTTGAATTAATTTTGGTTTTTAATTGTGACTAAAACAAAAGCTTTTCAAAGCTATGAATTATTCTCAGAAATTTAAAAAGAATAGGGGTCTAATTGAAATTTTACTTATCCAAATAAAAACAATTTGAACATATTCACCAATATTCTTCTTCATTTCTAACAGTTATTCTTTTTCATTTCTAGTACCTCTTTCTCCCTTTTCTCTCTTAATTTCTAGAAAAACGCTTCAAATTTGACCGATTTTCTTTTAAATTTTAGTTACAGGTAAGCATAATGACTCATTAAAAACTTGATTTTCATATTTTGGGCATGAAATAAATTTGAGTTACTGTTTACATGAGAAATTTACCCTTGATTTTACGTAGGAAATGTTAGATTGTGTTAAATTGGAGTAGGAAATATAGTATTTGGTTGATTTGGTATTGATTGAGGTATTTGTGGCAAGGAATTTGGGTATTTTTCATTCGGGTAAACAGTGATTTTGAATGTGCTATAGTATTTTTGAATGTGCTATAGTATTTTTGAATATGCTATAGTACCTTTATTCTGAACAGTAACTATTACTATAGTATCCGATATAAATAGTACTTTAGGTACAGAACCCCCTCCCCCCATCGTAAACAGTATTTTGCTATAGAATTTCAAACAAAACTGTATTTATTTGCTTAGGTGAAAATGTGTAAATTGAGGATATTTGAAAATCTGAATTAGAAAAAATTAGTTATGAGAATTCATTGTTGAAAATTAAGTAAATGACCTTAGTTAGTTAAACTTAGTGATATGGATAAAACTAAGGAATTTTAGACATTAATTCTATGAATATCGCATTTAAAACATTTATATAGATTATGTAACATCCGTAATTTTTTTTTGTTATATGAAATTAGAAATTAGAGATTTATGAGGGGTAAATTGGTAAAAATATTAAGGATAAATTTAGACTTTCATATGAAGATATTGTAATGAAAATATTATAGAAAGATGGGCTAAATTGCTTAAATTAAAAATTTAAGGACATGATTGAGATATTTTGAGAAGGTGATGGACAAAAGAGATAATGGTTAAGAAAATATCTTATTAAAAATCTTAAAACCTTGTACATTCTTTTTCTTTCTACCTATGGCTCTCTTTGTCTCTTTAAAATTGGCTTTCCATCATTAAAAAACAAAATTTCTCTTTAAGGTTTCAAGCTTCTTTGATAATTAAGGTGAGTTTCTTTAATTTCCCTAACTATTTTCAAGATTTTGTTGAGAAATTGGTTGAGAAACATGAGAAATCTATAATATTATTAACCTAGCATGGATTTATGTTGATTTATGTTTAATTAGTTAGGATTAAAGAGAGATTTAAAAACATGAACAAGGAAAGAAAAAGATAGGCAAAAATTAAGGAATTAAGCTTGCTGAACAGGGGTCCATTTTGTTAATTCTGGATTTGAGGTTGATGGTTTGTATTTTTTTTCTAGAAACTAGAAATTTAAAGGAAAATTTCAGTCTTTGAATCATCTCAATCCGATAAGTATAAAAATAGTTATGAATTTTGGAAGTATGTTAATTTGTTGGAATCTCTATTACAGCGTAAGCTTAGGAATTTGAACTAAACTTTAGAATTTTGTTCTTAATGTTTAAATAAGTTATTTTTACATTAAATTAGACTTATTTATGAAATTTATCCAACTGGAATCACCTCAAAATAAGTTACCAAAATAAAGTTATGGATTTCAAGCTAGACTTTGATATTTTAATAAATTTGTTGTTGATGGATGATTAATGATTATAGATTATCATGGATTACGAATGTGAGGTTATTTACTAATCTTTGATGATATTGAGCATATATGAAAGGTAATAGAAAAGAATTGAGTAATAAAAGAAGAAAGAAAGAAGAAAGAAAGAAGAAAGGGATGAATTATGGAAGAAGAATGGAATGGGAAGATTGAAGGCATTTAGGCATTCTAAGTTATTTGAGCATGCATTTTATGATGTGAAAGGATAATTATTGACAAATAAATATATCTGCGAATCATGTAGATATAAATATATCTGCGAGAAGAACTAGACGACGTGGATCATAAAATATAAAAATTTAACGATCTCTATGAGTAAACAATTTATGTGAAATATTTTAATTAATTATGTATATGAACCTTGAATTATTTCTTTACATGTACATATTGATTTATAAGAGAAAGCATTTTACGGATATGAACATGATTTACAATTTTCAAGTATAAAAATATTCTTAATTCTATTTTGAGCAAGTATATAATTGTTAATAACTCTTATGATTTATTAATATAGTTTATATATGGTTTACATGAACATGTTTATGGATGAGATGTATATGTATGGCAATATATGATTTTGGCTCCACCGAACCTAGTGTATAAGAGTATGTTTGTAAACCCAGTCTTTCAAATATAACGATAGAATGGTCATTTGATAACATTCAATATCACATATGCATGAAAACAAGAATTGTTGACACATGAACGAGGCTTGGGAAAAATAAATTAACGTATGGTATATGAATCAAACAAGTCAAGTAATTTGAGTTTGACGTATATGAATTTTCGCATAATGCCCTACACTGACGCAATCGGCGATCTCACTACCTTATTTTTTTTTTAAAACTTTTGTGAGAAAATGGATCATTGAATAGGAAATATCGATACTTGAGATCAAGGGTATCGATACATGAAGAATGCAGATCGACACCCATGGAATGGATTGATACTTACGAATACATGTATTGATACTTTACAAGTCAGTAGCTTAGAGAGAAATTTCACATCGAACAGATTGATACCTTTTTCAAAAGTATCGATTCGTGGCAAAGAGATCGATATTTAAAGAAGAGAAGTATTGATACATGGAAAAATAGAGAGTTGAAAAATAATTACGAGGTGAACCAGATCGGTACCTTTCTCAAGGGTATCGATACATTAAAGAAAATGAATTGATACATTGGGGAAAATGTATCGATAATTGAGAATCCAGAATCATTCCAGAATCAAAACTAAAGGAAGGTATCGATACATGAGTTCAAAGTATCGATACTTTTACGAAATAGATCGATACTTGGGTTAAAAGTATCGATACTTCTCCTATTTTTATAAATATCGAAGAGGGAAACCAACCCAGCATTTCTTCATTTACGTATTTTTCTCTTCTCTCTCTACAAAAACAGTTTCTCTCATTCTCCCTCTCTCACTCTCGGATTTCCATGCAAATCTGAACCAAACACTTAAGTTTTTCGATAAATCCAAAGCCCATATGATTCTTTATCATCTTCTTTACAATGTAATACCAAATGTGGGCTAGAACACGTAGAATTTAACAAGAAGAAAATTAGGGTTTCGATTACAAATTAGGGTTTGTGTCGATTGAATGAAGTTTCGATGTTCTAAGGACTTTTACGTGTACCAAATAAATCCATTAACCAATTTCAAGTACAATTTGTACAATTTTGAACATATTGAAACCTAGGGTTACTGTTCACCTAAAAGATTTACTTTTAATTTTGTCGAAAATCTTGATACGTGTAATGATATGGTATGATTGAAAGTATATGATGAAGATATACATGCTGAATATTGATTTGGAATGAGTAAACCCGTTTTAGATAGAAATCTGGAATAGAAATCTTTACTGCCATGGAATTTCATTGAAGGAAATCGATTAAATGGTATCAATTAATAAGCCTCGTGATATGTCATGTGACAACTAAGAGATCATAGTTATGTTTTCCACAATGCTTGTATTTAATCCATATACATTAAGTCATTTGGAGTCGTGAAATTCACTATATGAATGCATGTGTGGTATCAAGTTTAAAGAACTCGAGAGAAGAGCCAAGGGGGAGCGAGGAGATTTAGAGAGAGTTGATACCCTCCCTTTTTATTGTGAATGGATTTATACATACGTATTATGTAAATAAAATGCATGCGACATTTATATGTACTATTTGTGTGTAACTATATGTTTTGAAATGTTGAAATGAAATGCATTTACTTGATTTATACTTGATATTAGGATGTGTTGACTTGATTGGTCTGCAGTCTTAAAATTGTTGGGACATACATGCTGTGATGGCCAAAGAGGCTTGTTTTTATGGAAATGTTTAAAGATCATTGTGAATTAATGATTATCGTAAACTGTTTTAAATATACATGTATGATGGTGATGTAAGGCCGTTATGCTAGATGTTATTGTATGGCCAGTGAGCCAAAATATTTACTGTATATACAAGGCTATAACCAATGGATGGATTTATGAGAGGCCGCAAAAGTTACTAGTGCTACAGTGAGGCTGTATAACAGAGGTTAAGCCATGGCAAGCCCACTGTGAGTCGATGCGTGTATGTGCTGTTATGTAGGGCCCCTATAGAAAATCATGTTGACTTAATAGAGATCTCATGGACTTGATGGACATGATGAGGACAGTCATTTATAACCACATGTTTTAAATGAAATAAATTATTTTTACACAATGCATAAGATATGTTTTCAATTTATAAAGAATGTATTATACATGATTTTATGCATAACATGCTCACTGATAGATTGCAACGTTACTTTGGCTAAGGTAGCGATTGGGATGGTATGGCCAGCCCATATTGTATGTTTAAACTTAACTGCAAACCCTTTTAATTATTTACAGACATAATTGTACATGAATTGTGTATATATGTATTTAAGCATAATAAGAAATGAAATCACAATATCATGGTTAAAAATGTGTGTGCATGTATGTATTGCTATGTATGTATGTGTTCACTCATTGAATATAGTTGTATACTCACTCCACACTATTTCAGTTTTCAGGTTAGAAGCGTTAGTCCTCGCTGGACTAGTAGTGGCAGTAGAGTGCTCTTGATGCACTAGGTAGGTTATTCCTCTCTTGACTCAATTGTGTCATTAGAGTCTACTGAATTTGTAATAATTTCTAGATTTGTATTATTTCGGATGAATGTATTTTCCTGAGATATGAATTTAGTTTTGGATTATAAGAAGAACTGTGAACTCTGATGACTTTGAAAGTAACTTATTACTTTGTTTAACCTATATGTAATATCTTTGATTTGATATTTTTATATAAATTTTGCATGTTATGGATAAACTGATCACGGAGATCAATTCTTTGATATAATCCCACGGATGGAAATTTATTTTAATAAATTGTTTTCAGGTGTTGAGTAAATGGTTTGATAACCTTACAGGCTCTTATGGTACATCCTGGATTTAGAGGGTGTATCATAAAGGTCTGTGGCGTTTGTCACAGGTGGACCCCAGGGTCGGGGCTTGACAATGTTCATGATTGGAATATAGAAGTTGCATGCTACACCTTTATGGTGGGAGTAACCTCCAGATTTCCTTATTCTATTAATTGGAATATGAGAGCTGCGTACTACATCGTTGTGGTGAGAGCCACCTTCAGAGTTCCTTTATTTTGTTTGTTGGATTTAGGAGCTGCATGCTACGCCTTCTTGGCGAGAGCCACCTCCAGAGTCCCATCCAATACATTAGCCCTTTGGGCGCATCATACTACACATATGCCTTTGAGGCATGTTTATGGTGTTATAGGCTTTTGGGGTTTACTGCTAGTATGCCATCTTTCTATGGATTTCCACGGTTAGTTTATGGATAGAAATTATACACGACAATAAGGAGAGCCTAAGACATGATGCATGGATTGATTATTATGAAATTGTTCTACATAATTCTATGACAAATGTTTTTTTTTTAATTATGATAAAAAATTTTCATCTACATGGTATTTGTTTATATGAATATTGAACATACAACATTGGCTTCAAAAATGTGACATTGATTTTATCCTCATTGCTCTTGTAAAAAAAAGAAAATTGTATACTATATTGTACCATGATTTTATTAAAATGTTTAATAGGTCTACTCACTGAGAAGTATAATCTCATTCCTTTAAAACTTTTTCCCCTTCTAGGTAATTGATAGAGCATTAGGATATTGCCTTCCTTAGCTTCAACAATTGAAGAAAACTTTACGTAGTGGGCATCTATTCTGCACATTTTAGAAACCTATGTTTCATTTTGTGATGTGGTTATTATCTTTTTGTGGCTTTTGGATATGTGTGTATATATATATATAATTCATAATTATGAATCATGAGGAAAAAGCTTAGATCTTATATATTGATGGATGGAGTTATATATATGAGAATCATGGGCTATATATTTGAGGATTGTATACAGGGTGATAGAGATGAATTTCTAAAAGATGCTTTGCCAAAATTTAGGTTGATATTTCCGGTTGGGATGATACAATTTGGTATCAAAGCTTAGGTTATAGGTCATGTAGACTTAGGAACTATTTGTTATAATATTGAAGGAATGTTCTTTGTGCAGAAATTAGATTCTTGATGCCACCACGTCGAAGAGGAAAGCCTAGGATTAATTACCAAGATAAGGATAGACTTAGAGATAAACCTATCAGAGAGCAAGCTGAAGCTTAAGCCTCAACTGCTGGTGTACCATCTATTGATGTACCTTTAGCAGCACCCTATATCGTTGACCCAAACTTGGCTAAGGCAGTTGTAGCCTTAGCTAGAGTCATTCTGCCTCTCACAGGCACTACAAAGAAAGGAATTATGGACTAATACTGTCTTACATGATTCCAAACTTAAATTTCTTAGTTTTAGTTTTTAGAAACCCCTTTAAAATTGATAAAAGCGTTAGATTTATATAATGTGGAGATTGATCTTAAATCTTAGCGAAAATTAGATAAATTACGATTTTTAGTAGGGCGAGTTTGTGTGAAATGATTAAGAATGTTTAGTGCCTGTTTCGTGGTCATTTTAAAGAGATATTAATGTGTTTAAATTATGGAGATGGCCTTGGGGCATTAATCTTTATTTATATGTATTGTTTATAAATTGAGATAATGGTGATATGGAATTGAGTCAACAAAATAGATGTGTGGATGATATTATATATATATATATATATATATAATATTTTTATGGCTATAGCATGTAACCTATAGCGGATCCTTGAGGCATATGGAGGAGTGTATAATTGTTTCTCCGAGAATTGTTGAATAAATATTTAAATTACATGTGTTGGAATCATAATTAAATTCTCTAATTTAGCTTTGGTTATGGTCTATTAAATTTTATGATTATTATTCTTATTGAGGCGATTTTGGGTAATTTTGAGGGTAGGTGAAATATTACGATTTTATAAATTAGGAATTGGCTTATGACATGTGAATGGATAGTTATATTTTCGAAATAATTAATTGAGCTTAATGATAAAATATATGTGATGAATGATTTGATTAAGTTCTTAGGATTACGTTGGACGTTGCTTGATAAAGTTTTGATTATAATAAACATAAGAATGATTATCGAGAATATCGGTAAATTGTTAAGATATTGTAAAGATAAGAATTAAAAATTTTGGTTGTGCTATATGAGAAAGGATCCGAAGGTTTGTTTGTTGATTGTCTATAGACAATTTATTTCATCAAGTTAAGATGTGAAAATGAAATAGCTACTTGAAATTATTATTTGAGATACAATGCTTAAAACCTTGAATAAATTTGCTAATTATACTTAAATTATTGCTCTATATAATTTATGGCTATTTGGGATTATTGAAACTACTTCTTCTCGAATATGTTGATAATGTTTTGGTTAATGTAACTTGTGAATTGTAGTTATATTATACTAATTGAGAAAAACGTAGTAAGATTAGTGTGGATGTTATAAAAGTGAAGAATTATCACGAGCTTATAAGATGTGATTTGGATTATGATTTAAGCGATTATACCGAGAAAAGAATATTAAGATTAATGGTTGAGAGGGGGTATTATTTGTGAAGAAAAAAGATGGATCTTTTCAGTTATGTTATGATTACAATAACAAACTTATCTAGATGGTATTGCTGAATAGAATAATGACTGCAAACATGCTCTGTTTCCATGTGCAGCGGAAGTGCAAAGCACGAAATGAAATTTCGGGCGCCGCTGCTGGGGAGCCAAGGTTATCATGATAAACCTATGGAACAAACTCCATAACAATCTATACATGCATACATGTGTGTTACAGTCTTCAAGCATACTCTGTTTTGTAAACAAAAAATAAAGAAAAAAACGAACCTTTGTCCTAGCAATCCGAACCAGCAACAACCTTGCTTCCTTGGGTATCCACACACGTCGGTGTTGAGGATGCTAGTTCCGGCTTGATTGGGATCTTTGAGCTTCGGTTTAAACTTCACAAAGCTTACCAAGCTCTCTCTCTCTCTCTCTCTCTAGCCTTTCTCTTCCTCTCTCTTCTAGTTTCTGCCATGGTTCACAACCAAAACGCTGCACTAATCTTTGCTTCACTAACCTCTTGTTAGTTGAAGAAGAGAAAGAGGCTTTAGTTTCAAAAACCACAGAAAGGAAAAATGAAAGAAAACAGAGAAAGAAAAAGAAAACTATTTTTCTTCTTTGTTTACCTGTATTCTATGTGTATATTTTCATATATATATATATATATATATTTATATATTAACAAGCTTAACACTTAAGCTTTATTTCCACCGACTCCTTATACACAAATTAGCTTACTCACATTTGCAAAATATCATAACTCAATTAATGCAACAATGAGTCATTGCTAATTTAGGTCGGCAGAATGCATATCTGTGATCATATGCATGCATTCCTTTAATACATATGTATACATACATTAATGCAATAATACATTATTAATACATTAATATATTATAACATCATAAATATAATATATATTAATCAAATTAACATATATATATATATATTAAAAAGAGAGAGAGAGAAAGATACATGTATGTATACATTTATATAAACATATATTAATAAATATCTTACATATATATACATATATATATCAATAATATATATTAGATATTTATAATTATATTAGTATAATTAATAATTATATTTTATGATTACTTTAATCATATTAAAATATAATAATAATATATCAATATTATTACTTCTGCAAATCATATTTATAGTATCCCAAAATTAAACTGAAATATTTTTCACGCATACACGTGCTAGCACGTCAGAGCCATAAAATATATTATTTGCAATAAGGAATCAAATTGCTACTCGATCAATATCTGTACAATATCTTTAGCTAGTTAACGATTATTGCATAGTAACAATAGCCATCATCATCAAGTAACCGACTACATGTGTGACCCCCTAAGTTCAGTGTGAACTGGACATGGGTAGACGCGAACTTCTTCGTATCTCTTCGGTACAACTCTTTGCAACCAAAATTCCCAATGATCTTGTGCAACCTCAAGCAAGATGCCACAACCTCTAGAAACTAATGAATCCATATAGTCGTACGTACATAGAGTAATGTCCCTCTGCTGTCGACTTCCAATCGAGTATGGTTTATGGAATCATCAAACCCCTAACTCAATCATAGGAACAAGGTCTCAATCATATACAGGAATCATGTATTCGAAAACACCTTTCTGGAAACACGTACTCTGGCCAGATATTTCATTTCTTATGTATGACATCCCTGCCTAGGATCTCAAGCTCTAATATCTGAGCTAGCAGATTCCATCTTGGTCATCACCTGTCCTCTTACACTTAAACACATTGCTAGCAAGCTTCTTTCACCAAGCGTGGCTAGATCGGTGCTATATATACAAGTGAACAATGTGCCTCAATGCAGAGAGCAACCGTGACACCTCAGGTCAAAGGACTAGTGGTACACTAGTACGACTGTGTGACGTATCATTGACTGTGGATAATCACCCATGTGATTCTCACGTTTGGTCACGTTCAGTAACACGCATTCCAATGTACTACTCATGTTTATGCTCTTGTGACATGAGACTCGTTACCCAACTATTAGCATCAAATGATAATCCTTGGCAGAATCAAACATGCCAGTCATGCAATGTCATATTCCCATATGATAACATCTCAACTGGAAACTAATTCGAATGTATTTAAATCAAACTCTGTGCTCATATCTACTAAATGGTACGGGATGTGCGACGGAGGAGCGACGCGCAACATCGGTTCCCGGGCGCACGACCACCGCAAGGAAGCTACAGCCGTCACATGGACCGTGCGGAAAGCTTCCAAAGGACCACAACATATATATATATATATATATGCATATTTTAAAATTTAAACATTTTAAACATAAAATACAAAGATTAGAAGTTATACTTCTTCAAATTGATTTTCTGGAAAAGTAAGTCAAGCTCCTCACTTGCCTCTAGACGTATACACACGTTAGATTAGCGAAGACGATTCTAGTTTTGTGATGGGATCACAAAGCATTTAATATTAGCTTCACTAAGTCAATATTAATTTTTCTCTCTTATGCTTCACAAAGCACATACTATTTTCAATAAAATGATGCTCTCTTGAAAAACACTTAAGCTTTTCTTTTTTATGGTTCTTTCTGTTTCTTTCTTCCTTTTGTTCCTTGTTCAAAAACAAAGCAAAAATCAAGGCTAAATTAAGAATGAAGCTCTCGATTTTTTAGAATGGAAAAGTAGCATCACTTATGCATTTGACAATTTTGCTCTGGGTCAAAAACAATTGCATCACTTATCGAAAAAACAAAGCTCGCGGTTTTATAATGAAAAGGTAGCATCACATGTACATTTGGCAATTCAATTTCAAATTGAATTCTCTTCATACGTGTAACATTTGCATTTGGCTTTTGTCTTTCATGAAATGAAACATTGCCATGTGGCTTGCAAATTTCAAATTGAATTCAATTTCAATTTGGCTTCATGCTTACACGTTACACCTTTAATTTAAAAAAGAAAGCTTAAATTTTCAATGCACATTGAATTCTCTTCGTACGTGTACCTTTTTGCATTTGGCTTTTGTCTTTCATGAAATGAAACATTGCCATCTGGCTTGCAAATTGTGTTGAATTCAATTTCAATTTAGCTTCATGCATGCTTACACGTATTACACTTTTAATTTCAAAAGGAAAGGTTAAATTTTCAATGCACATGTTTAACTTTGTTTTGATTGGTTATTCAATTTAATATTAATTAAATTAATATATTAATATATTATAAGAGAAAGAGAGAGATATATATCTATATATATATATATACATATACATATATTATGTTATATTATTACTTTAATAATATAAATATATGTAATGAGTGCTTAGTTATTTTATTATTACTTTAATAATAATATAAATATGTAATGATAATTTATTTATTTATATATTACTTTAATATATAGATATGTAATTATTACATTTGTTATATATATCATATAATATTATTACTATAATCAATATTAAAGTATTATATATATATATATCAATTTCCATATCAAAAATATCCGTAAATCATATTTACGTTATCTCATAAATACCAAAACATTTTTCACGTATATTGGTGTTAGCGCGTCCTACCGAGAAATATATTCTTTACAATAAAGAATCAAATTGCTATTCGATCAAAGTATCGTAATAATCTCTTTAACTAATTGATAATTATTGTATAATAGCAGTTATCGTCATCATCAAGTAATCGACTAATGTGTGTGACTCCCTTAGTTCATTGTGAGCTGGACATGGGTGGATACAAACTCTTTAGTATCTCTTCGGTACAACTCTTTGTGACCAAAGTTCCCAATGATCGTGAGTGACTTCTAGCAAGATGTCATGACCCCCAGACATAGATGAATTAATATACTGGATAAACAAATATATAGTCGTATGTGCATGTAGTAAAGTCTCTCTGCTGTTGACTCCCAATCAAGTATGGGTCATGGTATCGTCAAACCCCTAACTCAATCATAAGATCAGAACCTTAATCATACACAAGATTCATATATCCGCAAAATACCTTTTTGGATATACATGCTTTGGCCAAAGACTTTATTCCCGAGTATAGCAGTTCCACCTAGGATCTCAAACTTAAATATTTAAGTCAACAGATTCCATCTTGGTCATCACCTGTCCTCATACACCTAAACACATTGCCAGCAAGTTTTTTTCACCAGGCATAACTAGCCTGATGCTATATACACAAGTGAATGATGTACCTCAGTGCAAAGGGCAACCGTGACACCTCAGGTCATAGGACTAGTGGTACACTAGTATGGCTGTGTGACGTATCATTGACTGTAGATAATCACCCATATGATTCGTCACATTTAGTCACGTTCAATAACACCTGCTCCAACGTATTATCTATGTTTATGCTCTTGTGACATGAGACTCGTTACCCAACTATTAGCATCAAATACTAATCCTTGGCAGTATCAAACATACTAGTCATGCAATGTCATACTCCCATATAACATTACCTTAACTGGGATCTAATTTGGATGTATTCAAATTAAGACTCTGTACTCGTATCTACAACTCTTTACAGATAAAGTTCTGATATTATAATACATCATGGGATCTCATTCTGCATTTTATATATATAATATATATTAGCAACTATACATGCAAAATGATATAAAAGCCATTTTATTAATTGTAAACAAATTTATAATTAATTACAAAAATTATATATACATAAGGATGATATCCCTGAACCGTATGACACGATTGGTTTTAGGGCATATCTCCAACATCTACAACTCTTTGTAGATAGAATCATGATGTCATAATACATCACGGGTTCTCATTCTGCATTTTATATGTAATATATATATATATATGCAACTATATATGAAAAATGATATAGATGCCATTTTATTAATCATAAACTAATTTACAATAATTTACAAAGTTATATATAGATAAGGATGATATCCCTAAACTATATGACACGATTGGTTCTAGGGCATATTTCTAACAATTGAAAACGATGTGTGACAAGCAACTATACGCTAAATTTTCCAAATGTGAATTTTGGATGGACAAGGTGGCATTCCTTGGTCATGTAGTATCAAAAGAGGGCATTTTTGTGGATCCAAATAAGATTGAAGCAATGATTGCATGGGAAAGGCCAACCAATGTTACTAAGGTTAGAAGTTTCCTTGGTTTAGCAAGTTAGTATCGACGTTTTGTGGAAGGCTTTTCCATAATTGCCTCTCCACTGTCAAAATTAACAAGGAAGCATGCTAAGTTTGAATGGAATGACAAATGCGAGAAAGCTTTTCAAGAGCTTAAGCACAGATTGACAACAACACCAGTTCTTGCTATGCCATCAAGAATGGGAAATTTTGTGGTCTATAGTGATGTCTCAAGAAGAGGTTTGGTTTGTGTATTGATGCAAAATGGAAAGGTGATAACTTATGCCTTTCGACAATTAAAACAGTAAGAACAAAATTACCCTACTCATGACCTGGAATTAGCGTCAGTAGTATTTGCCTTAAAAATATGGAGACATTAATTATTTGGAGAAACACTATCTATAAGGATCATAAGAGTTTAAAGAATTTCATAGATCAAAAAGAGTTAAATTTGAGGCAAAAGAAATGGTTAAAATTGATTAAGGATTATGATTGTGTAATAGATTATTATCCAAGCAAGGCTAACGTAGTGGCTGATGCACTTAGCCGCAAATCATCCAATTCAATCTCTCATATGCAAGTAATTCAAACAGCTTTACAAGATGAAGTAAAGCTTTGTTGGTACAGTTGATGATAGGTGAAAACAATCATCTTGTAACTCAATTGAAAGTCAAACCAATTCATCTTGAACAAATACAAGAAGCATTGCAGAATGATCCTATAATAGTAAAGTTTAAGCAATAATTGTTTCTGACAAAGATCCAAGGTTCATATTAAGATTTTGGCCAAGTTTGTAGAATACTTTAGGCACTAAACTTAAATTCAGTACTGCATTTCATCCCTAGACAGAAGGACAGTCTGAGCAGACAATTTAGATTCTAGAAGATATGCTCAAATCTTGTGTCATGGAATTTCAAGGAAATTGGGATGAATATTTGCCTTTGGTGGAATTTGCATACAATAATAGTTATCAATCCAGCATTGATATAGCACCTAATGAAGATTTATATGAAAGAAGGTATAGGACTCCAATATGTTAGGATGATGCAAATGAAAGGAAGCAATTGGGTCCGAAACTTGTGATGAAATTTCTCTTTAAGGTTTCAAGCTTCATTGATAATTAAGGTGAGTTTTTTTAATTTCCCTAAATATTTTTATGATTTTGTTGAGAAATTAGGTTGAGAAATATGAGAAATCTAGAATATTATTAACCTAGCATGGATTTATGTTGATTTATGTTTAATTAGTTAGGATTAAAGAGGGATTTAGAAACATAAACAAGGAAATAAAAAGATAGACAAAACAGAGGAATTAAGCTTGATGAATAGAGGTTTGTTTTGTAAATTTTGGGTTTGAGATTGAAAGGTTTGTATTTTTGTAATATTTTTCCTAAAAACTAGATATCTAAAGGAAAATTTCAATCTTTGAATCATCTCAATCTGATAAGTATAAAAATAATTATGAATTTTGGAATATATCGATATGCCAGAATCTCTATTACATCGTAGACTCGTGAATTTGAACTAAACTTCAGGATTTTGTTCTTAATGTTTAATTAAGTTATTTCTCCCTTAAATTACACTTGTTTATGGAACTTATCCAACTAGAATCATCTCAAAATAAGTTACCAAAATAATGTTATGATTTTTCTAAGTTAGGACATTAATATGGATTTCAAGCTAGACTTTGATATTTTAATAAATTTGTTGTCGATGGATGATTGATGATTGTAGATTATTATAAATTATGAATGTAAGGTTATAGATTATTATAGATTATGAATGTAAGGTTATTTACTAATCTTTGATGATATTGAGCATATTGAAAAGTAATAGAAAAGAATTGAGTAATAGAAGGAAAAAAAAAAGATGAAAGGGATGAATTATAGAAGAAGATGTGAATGAGAAGATTGAAGAGATTTAGGCATTCTAAGTCGTTAGAGCATGCATTTTATGATGTGAAAGGATAATTATTGACAAATATATAGATATATATATCTACAGATCTTATAGATATTACTCGCGTGCGAAAAGAACTAGACGACGTAGATCATGAAATATAAAAATTCGACGATCTTTGTGAGTAGACAAATTATATGAAATATTTTAATTAATTATGTATATAAACCTTGAAATATTTCTTTACACGTACATATTGATTTATAAGATAAAAGCATTTTACTTATATGAACATGATTTACGATTTTATGGTATGAAAATATTCTCAACTCTATTTTGAGCAAGTATATAATTGTTAATAACTCTTGTGATTTATTAATATGGTTTATATGAACATGTTTATAGATGAGATGTATATGTATGGCATTATATGATTTTGGCTCCACCGAACCTATTGTATAAGAGTATGTTCGTGATTGGAATATGGGAGCTGCGTGCTACACCTTTGTGGTGGGAACCACCTCTAGAGTTTCTTATTCTGTTTGTTGGATTTAGGAGCTGCGTGCTACGCCTTCTTGGCGGAAGCCACCTCTAGAGTCCTTATCCAATACATTAGCCCTTTGGGCGCATCATACTACACATATGCCTTTGGGGCGTGTTTATGGTGTTATAGGCCTTTAAGGCTGGGTACTAATATGCCATCTTTCTATAGATTTTCATGGTTCATTTATGGATAGAAATTATTCACGACAATAAGGGAAGTCTAAGATATGATGCATGGATTGATTATTATGAAATTGTTTTACGTGATTCTACGATAATTTTTTTTTAATTATGATAAAAAAATTTCATCTACATGGTATTTGTTTATATGGTTATTAAAGATACAACATTGGCTTTAAAAGAGTGACATTGATTTTATCCTCATTGTTCATATAAATAAATATATATATACATATATATATATATATTGTATACTACATTATATTATGATTTTATTAAAATGCTTTAACAGGTCTACTCACTGAGATGTATAATCTCATTCCTTTTAGATTTTTTCTCCTTCCAGTTTATTGATAGAGCACTAGGATATTGCCTTCCTCAGCTTCAATAGTTGAAGAAAACTTGACGTGGTGGGCATCTATTTTGCACAGTTTAAAAACCTATGTTTCATTTTGTGATGTAGTTATTATTTTATTGTAGCTTTTGGATATGTATAAGTATATCTATATATAAATATAATTCATAATTATGAATCGTGAGGAAGAAACTTAGATCTTATATATTGATGGATGGAGTTATATATATGAGAATCATGGGTTATATATTTGAGGATTGTATACCGAGTGATAGAGATGAATTTCTAGAAGATGCTCTGTAGAAATTTAGGTTGATATTTCTAATTAGGGTTTTACAGATTAATTGAATAGTAGAAGACTTGATTTATATATTTGTGGTATTAGACTACGAGAATCTAGGAGAAAGGTCAAGTTAGGCAGGAGGATCATTAGTGGGAGTGGTTGTCCTCCCGTTGTAGTAAGTAAATCGTGCATGTATTTTTACTGCTTTTAAAATAATATAATATATAAGCATGCATTTAAAAATAATATAAAAATTGGGGATTTTGAATGTTTTATATGCTGATATCAAATTCATGAAATGATTGTTGAAAATGATGTTGATGTGTGAATGTTTATGAATGAAAATGATTTTATGGCTTTAGTCGTTAGCTAATGTTTATTCTGACTTAGCCGAGTCTCGTGTCAAAAACGCGACTTGCGAGTTATTCAGAATTTTGTTTAATGTGCTATGCATGTTTTTGTTATACTCAAAATGAAAATAATATCTGCTTTAAACGAAATACGTAATCACATTCTAAATCCGAGTCACCGTGAGTGTAGGTGACACTAACTGACTAAGCTATTATGAAAATGTTTGTACTATGTATTGGTTTATGTGTAATTGAAAAGTTTGAAAATATATTGATTTGTTCTAATATTTATATTCTGTATCGCATCGACATGTGCAAACTTACATGGTTTATTTACTAATATTATATCTCACCCTTTATTGTAAAAATTTTATTTTTCATAGAATAGTACGTAAAAATGACAAAGGACGCTTGCTAGGTTAGTTAGGCGTAAATAAAAATTTTGGTTTTATATGTAATTAATAGAGTAATTATAAGATTAAGACCTAGTTATATAGATAACTCTTTGTATGTATAAGGAAATTAAAAATTGTAAACATTTAAGAATCATGTAATATTGATGTAGTTTTGTGTGTTAAATTTTGGAATATTAAGGCTAAGTCCTTATGCATTAAAATTATGTACAGAAGGTGTGACAAATGATGTAACATTGAGTGGATATTTGGATTGTTGATACAAATATGTTATTGGCAAATGATGTAGCATTACATAATCTTGATTGATTAAGTAAGTATAGAAGGGGGTGTTACATAAACTCTACCCCCATATAAGACTAAATCAGTTTAATGCATTTCGGGAGTTCATATTGTGCCCACTGCACATCGACTCATTTCCAACTCGTGATGCGTCACACCGGTAAGGTATCACATCCTGAGTTTTTGAGGGCACACTCTAATACATGTCTAGTTTCTACCACTTTTTGTGGATTCACATTTTGAGTCCAAATGGTCAAGTTATAAACATTTTTTGCCACCCTACTAAGTGTAGTCGGTTATGAATTATCAACAAGATAGCTTTGTTCTAACAAATGTCTGTACTACCTCACAATGTCTTGACCTAAGTTTTGGCTACATCGTGCCCTTATGTGTCTAGTTTCCGTAACATTTCACGGTTTTTCAATCCGAGGTCTAGAACTCTCGCAATCCCCATTTTATTGGACCCTGTGTAGAAATTACTATAGACGACGCTCATGCATTTCGCTCACACTCTCACTCGTTCGGTACTCCGCTCACGTGCGCTATCCTATACACGTCTAGTAATACTCCTATTTAACATACTTATCAACTCAAAACACTCACCATATGAACACATAACTACGATTCATTGTGGTTGCAAGTTCGTGTTCCGATTTTTCGGCTACACAACATACACACCCTTAACGCTCGTCAAACTCATTGGTTTCACTCCGTATATCCATTTTTCACAACACAACCACACTGGCAGACATTCATTTCATATGTGTCTCATCATTTTGGCCACAACAATTACACAATACATGTCACAATTTCACACACAATAGCAATTAAACATACAATTATATTTTAAGTTACTAGTTTGCAATTCAAACCACATTACCTATCCTTTTGCTTGCTAAATTCACCCCCCCTGATTGTGTTTGATTCCTTACCCCTTCCTTCTCTCGGTCAAGCTCAATCCTCACCCCTTCCTTCCCAATTCTGGCAAGATACTTTCTTCATCCACAATTCCACTTCACTCCTTCTCCTTGCATCAGTTCGACCACAACATCAACACGATATATATATATATATATCATAATTTTACACACACACAATAATTATTGCATAACTTCAATTACCATTTCACTTGCCAAATCAAGCAATACCTCACCTTTCACCTCTCTACCGGTTTTAACTCCAATTCAGCATTATTCAACCACTTCCTCAATGAATTAGTTGCCTCTCATCTTCTCCTTTACCAGCCCTTTAATTTAACCACACATGCATGTTCAATCGGTCATTGTCTCTCACACACGCAAGCCTCCTCTCTCAGTTTTCTTCATGCTTTCTCCTCCCATGGTTTCTCATGGTCTCTCCCTTTCCACCTTTGTTTTAATTGAATGAAACTTTGCCAAATGAAGATTTGGCCAAACATAATTAGATTACAAAGCTTAAGGATTATATAATGTATATGTGCATGTATGGTACAAAGGGTGGTTATATATATATATATATATAGACTTTATTTGTTTACAAAGTTAGATGTAATAAATGTGAGTGGAATGCATGTGAAGAAGCAAAACAAGTAATGTGTGTGTGTATCTATATATATACATATATATATAAATGGGGTAGTTGGCCGACTTGTTCCCTTTTGATTTGTTTAACTTAAAATTTTGTAATTTTACTTGAACTTAAGTATTTTGTACATAAGTCATGGATCTTTTGGGTTTTAGGTATATATACATGTATGGTACAAATGGTTGGCTTATATGTTTCTTTAATTTGGCTCGTTTAAACATATCATTTTATTTAAATTATACCTACTTGACCTCTACCTTAATGTGTATTAATTTGCTACTTGTAGTATTACAAGCATGTACCATATATTATAAGCTTGTATTATATGTTATTATTATACCTAATTATGCGGTTATGACAAAGAAGAAAAGAGAAGAGAGGAAGAAGAAAGGGGACCGAGATAGAGGAAGAAGAAAGGAAGAAAAGGAGGAAGAGAAGGAGCTGGCAACAACTAAGTAAGGAGAAGAAAGAAAGACGAAAGAAAGAAGAAAGAGGTTCCAAAAGAGGTAATAATCTGTGCTAAATTCTGGAAAATTAATGAAGTGGCTGTGATGAGTTTGTGATGAATATGTGAATTATATATATGTTTGTTTGATTCTAAAAAATTAGTGGCAGTGATGCTATAAATGGCAGTGAACATTTTTTTGTATATGGCACTATTTGTTTTATATAAATAGACATGTTATAGTTGTGTTTATGCATGACAAATATGAAAAATAAAGTTTTAATGATGCATGGAAAATGGTGGCTAAAGTGTGGTTAAGTTTTGGGGCTGAAAAATTTGGCAAGGCTAGAGTGATGTCTTGTTGTTGGAATTTCTGACCTAGGCTCAGTTTTTTATTTATAAAATAAATTATAAATCTTTGATTAATAAACCGTAAAATTTTATGAAAACTAGACACGATAACAAGCGACATAGTGAAAAATTAGATTTTTTTATGATAGGAGGAGTTCCTATAAAGTTTAGAAACTTTGTTGCCCTGTATGGCATTTTGGTTTGTCGAAAATGCAGGGCAGCGTACGAAAAACCCAAAGTAGAATAGTATTTTTGACCTCCAATTTTAGAGTAATAAAATTTGGTAAAAACTAGACTCATAAGGAAATAACATATCCTAAAACTATGTTTTTTCATGAGAAAATGAATCCTCAGCAAAATTTAGAAATAGTTACCTTGTTTCAGTATTGCACATTATCCAGTGTCTGCACAGTGTGTAGTAAATTAGTTATAACTCGAACATTAGAAATCAAAATCAGGATCTATAAAGGGCTATAGTAAATAGACATCACAAGGAATGATATAGTTAAAAACATGTTATTTCGTCAAGAAATAAGTTGTCAAAAAATTTGGAAACCCGCTGCCCTATTGTGAAATTTGATTGAAACAATATCTATTTATTTGAGTATAAGTTGAACTCTAGAACTTCAAATAAGGTATCGTGAAAGGCTAAATAAACGAGACTTATAGGGGAGGAACATATTAAATTTTTGACTTATAATATATTTTCAATTGATCACAGCAAAAGTGTGAAGTTATCCACTGTGCAGTGAAGACTTATCTAAAATAATCAAAAAATGAATTTCAATCATTCGACTTGGGTGACCTCAGTCCAAGCTCCGTAGTAATCTAAAATGCCTTAATCACTTATTGGGGTGTAGTGTTTATACATGATATAATTGTTCAGTTATGAGTTAAGTGTGCCATATTAAAAATCCTAATGAAGGTCATTTAATGTAAATAGTTGGCCATAACACCCATTGACCACGCCGTGATTCAAATTGGCTAGACCCTAACTAGTGAGTTGATACTTTACTTTTCTAAAGTATTGTTTTAGTATAATGATTGAGATGTGAATGCTTTGAGATTTCATTGAATTGTTATTTATGATTGAAGTTTTTATGAAATTAAGAAATGATGAGCATTTTAGTATACTCGAGTATGTTTGTGTACGATGACAATTTATATGAACTTCTCTTGATTTCGCAATTTAAGACATAGACTTTGTAATTGATTTGATGTGCATTCATGGATTTCATGAAACTATTCAGGTTTATGATTTTGGAGTTATTGATAAATTTATTTTAAAATGACTTCAAAACTTGATTTTCGATATTTTTGCCTTACGGGGCTAAAGACTGCCTTCGGACTAGAGATTGCCTTACGGGATCAGAAGTTTGCCTACGGGCCAAAAGTCGTATTCTGGCTGACTATGACACATCTCGGGCCTGAATACTAGAGTCACAATATTTTTTGCTTTATAATCATTTTTCAAAAATGATTTTAACACAGCAGAACAGTTTTGAAGCGTGGTGTCGAATTCGATTTTCGATAACACAGTTTGAATTCCTTTATGACAACATATCATTTTCATGATTTTGGAATTAAATTCTAAGTTGAATTTATTTCTAGCAAAATATTATTTTTCTAAGATATGTATTTTATTACGCTATAATATTCACTCACTAGGTCTTCTGAGACTCACCCCTCACCTTTTCTGTTTTAGAGGTTAGACATTAAGGTAGAGAGAAAGAGAGAAGTTTCAAAGCAACACTTATACGTATTGAAGTTTTATTGAATCTACGATATATATTGCATTGTATCAAATATTGTAAATATTAAGAAGTTATATTTACGACATGATTAGGCATATTGCCCTTATGCATTCTATGCATTGTGAAATTTGTTATTGTGGTTAATTATATTTGGGCATGCATTTAGATAGACAGAGAGGGAGGTTTGTTGGAGATATACTATAGAACAAATCACGTCATATGGTTCAGGGATATCATTTTATGTATATATACATTTTTCTAATTAATTGTAAATGAGTTTACAATTAATCAAATGACTTTTATATTATTTTGCATATTCAATTGCTAATTTATATGAGATCCCGTGATGTATTATTATGTTAAGACTCTATTTGAAAAGAGTTGTAGATATGAGTATAGAGTCTCTAATTTAAATATATTCGAATTAGTTCCCAATTAAGGTAATATTATATTTTCATATAACATTGCATGACTGATATGTTTGATGCTGTTAAAGATTAGTATTGAATGTTAATAGTTGGATAACTAGTCTCATGTCACAAAAGTATAAACATAGGTAATACGTTGGTGAACGTATTACTGAATGTGACTAAATGTGACAATTTACATGGGTGATTATCCACAATCAATGATACATCACACAGCTGTACCAGTGTACCACCAGTCATATGACTTGAGGTGTCACGGCTGCCCTCCGCACTAAGGCACATCATTCACTTATGCATATTGCATCGAGCTAGCCACGCCCAGTGAAAAAAACTTGCTGGTAATGTATTTAAGTGTATGAAGACAGGTGATAACCAAAATAAAATCTGCTGGCTCAGATGTTAGAGATTGAAATCATAGGTGGAACTGTCATACACAGGAATAAAGTCTTTGGCCTAAGTATGTACGTCCTAAAAAGTGTTTCACAGATATATGAATCATGTATATGATTGAGGTTCTAATCCTATGATTGAGTTAGGGGTTTGACGATGCCATAACCCACACTTGATTAGGAGTCGACAACAGAGGGATTTACTACATGCACATATGACTATATGGGTTTATCCGATATTCATTCATTTATGTCTAAGGAAAATTACATCTTACTAGAGGTTACTTATGATCATTGGGAACTTTGGTTACAAAGAGTTATACCGAAGAGATACGAAAGAGTTCGTATCTATCCATGTCTAACTCACAATGAACCCAGAGATCACACACATTAGCCGATTACTTGATGATGATGGTAATTGCTATTATAAAATAATCATTAATTAATTAATTATATTGTTCCGATACTTTAATCAGATAGCAATTTGATTCTTTATTGTAAAGAATAAATTTTTTGGTTAAGACGCACTAGCACCCGTATGTAAAGGCAAGAGGTAGTAACCCGACATCAACGGAGAGCGATGTGTCAGATAACTTCCCAGGTGCGCGACCGCTAAAAATAGGAAAGGGGAGCCACTGCCGTCACACGGTAAGTGTAGAAAGGCTTACCCAAGGACCAAAACATATATGTATGTGCATTTTAAAATTTTAAATGATTTAAACAAAAGATTAATACATACCTTAAATGTCGCTCTTTGAAACAAGCAACTAGTTAGCTTGAGGGCGTGTCACACATACTGGGTTAATTTCGACGGGTTCCAGTTACCCGAATTTGTGAAAGGAGACTTAGATGAAGAAATGTAAGTTTGAAGCATGTAAGACAATATTAGCTTAAGGGCGTGTCACACATACCTTAAATGTCGATCTCCACAATTTAAACACATAAATATCTCTTTAAGATGACCATGAAACATGCACTAAACACTTCCAATCATTTCATACAAACTCGGTCTATCAAAAATCACAACTAGTCTGATTTTCATCGAGATTTAAACTCAATCTCCACATTATATAAAACCAACACTTTTATCAATTATAAAGGTGTTTCTTAAGACCAAGAAATGTATGTTTTGAAGCATGTAAGACAATATTAGTCCACAATTCCTTTCTCTATAAGGTTGTGAGAGCTGGAATGACTCTAGTTAAGGCTACAATTGCCTTAGCCAATTTCTAGTTAACAATGAGGGGTGCTACTGAAGGTACAGCAACAGATGGTAAACCAACAACTGATGCTTGAGCTTAAGCTTGCTCTCCAATAGGTTCATCCCTACATCTATCCTTATCTTGGGGATTGATCCTAGGCCTTCCTCTTTGACGTTGTGGCATTAGGAATCTGATTCTGCATAAAGAACATTCTTTCAATACTATAACAATTAAATCCTAAGTCTATAGGACCTATAACCTAAGCTCTGATACCAAATTGAAACACCTTAACTGGAATTTAACTTAAATTCCGACAAAGTATCCTCTATATATTCATCTATTTGACCTTGTAAATAATCCTCAAATATACAAACCATGATTCTATAATATATATAACCCCATACATCAATATATAAGATTTAGGTATATTCCTCATGATTCATAAATATGAATTATACATATATATATATATATATCTACTTATACATATCCAAAAGCCACAATAAGATAACACTATATCACAAAATAGATCATAGGTCTCTAGACTATGTAGAATAGATGCCCACCACGTCATGTATCTTCAACCTTTGAAGTTGAGGAAGACGATAACTTATTGCTCTATCAATTACTTGGGAGGGGAAATTTTTTTTTAAAAGAATGAGATTATACATCTCAGTGAGTAGACATGTAAAAATATTTGATTGGAATCATGATATGATGTAGTAAACAATTTTTAATATCCAAAAGCATTGAGGATAAAACCAATATCATTCATCTAAGCAACTGTAGTATCTCCAATAACGATATATACAAATACCATGTAAATAAATAATTTAATAATAACTACAATCATTATTCGTAGAATTAGGTGGTAAAAATTTCATAACAATAAATTCATGTATCATTTCTAAGGCTTCCCTTACTGTTATGTATAAATTCTATCCATAAACTAGCCACAGAAATCCATAAAAATATGGCATACTAGTAGCCATCCCCAAAGGCTAATAATACCATAAACATGCCCCAAAAGTATATGTGTAATATGATATACTCCCAAAGAGCTAATATACAGGATAAGGACTCTGGAGGTGGCTCCCGCCATGAAGGCATAGCCATAACTCCCATATTCTCCCATATTCTAATCAGGACATACTCTCACACACTAAGTTCGATGGAGCCAAAATTATAGGTTTCCATAAATAAATTCTCATCCATAAACATATCTTTGTAAACCATATTTACAATTCATATAGATAATCATAAGGGTTCTTAACAAGTTATATACATAAACAAATTTGAATTTGAAAATATATTCATACCTAGAAATAATGCATCATGTTATATCCATAAAACGCTTCATCTTATAAATCAAGGTTCGTAATTAATTTAATTGAAACATATTATATAAATTGTCTACTCACAAAGATCGTTGAATTTTATATTTTGTGATCCACGTCGTCTAGCCCCTCTCGCACGCGAGATATATCTACATAATCCATAGATATATATATATATATATTAGGTAATAATCATTTCACATTATAAAATACATACTCAAATGACTTAGAATGCCTAAATCCATTCCATATTCCCATTTCATTTTTCTTCCATAATTCATCATTTTTTCTCTTTCTTTTTCTTTCTATTACTCAATTCTTTTCTATTGCTTTTCATATATACTCAAACATCATCAAATATCAGTAAATAACCACACATTTACACACTATGATAATCCAAAATAATCAATCATCCATTCACAACAATTCCTTGAAATATTAAAGTCTATCTTGAATTTTATGTTGATATCCTAACTTTGAAAATTCATAACTTTATTTGGTAACTTATTTTGAGGTAATTCCAATGGATATATTTCATAGACAAGTCTAATTTAAGGGAAAAATAACTCATATAAACATTAAGAGCAAAATCTTGAAGGTTAATTTAAATTTCCGAACCTACGTTGTAATAAGGTTCCTACAAATCAGCTTACTTTAAGAATTTGTAACTATTTTTATACTTCTCCGATTAAGATGATTCAACAACCAAAATTTTTATTTAGATATCTAGTTTCTAGAAACAATATCAAAAAAATACAAACACATTAAAAATAAAGCTAGAAATACCAAAACAAAACCCTATTTAGCAAGCTTAATTTCTATATTTTTGCATCTCTTTTTCTTTCCTTATTCATGCTTCTAAATCCCATTTTAATCTTAACAAACTAAGCACAAATCGACACAAAATCATGCTAGACAAATGGTATATCAGATTTCCCATGTTTCTCAATTTAATTACTCAATAAAATCATGAAAAGAGAGCTATAGAAATTGAAGAACTAACCTTGTTTAACAAAGAAGTTTGAAACCTTAGAGATTATTTTTTATTTTAACGGATGGGGGCCGAATTTTCCAAAAGATAAGAAGAAGGAGGAGCTACGGGTAGTGAGAAAGAAGAAATGAAGAATTTAAAGTGTTTTTAAGCTTTTTATTAGGAGATTTATGGACCATTATCATTTTAGTCCTTCAACTTCTCAAAATATTTCAATCAAGTCGTTAAATGATGAATGATGCTTCAAAACCTAATAAACTTTTATAGTATGGAAAACAAAAAAAAAAAAAAAAACCCTAATGTACTTTGAATATTTTAATATTTTTTCAGCAGCCACCTTATTTTCTCTCTGTTGAAAGTCAAAATCTGCCTCATTTTATATTCGGCTACAGTAAACCTTAATGTGCCGAACTGTAAACTTTGATAACTGTTCATACTTGTTAAGCCTCTCGTTGGGCTTGTTTTTGGACTTTTCTCTGATAATTCCTCTTAGCATCTTTTTTCACTTGATTTATTCATTTCATGTCAAAATAAAGAAAATTAAAATAAAATCTATCAAAACAAAGATAAACTCGCAAAGTTTAAAGATTGAAGTGTATGAAATTGATGTATATAATTGAGCATATCATTTAGCATTTTTTTAGTTTCTATCTCCCTTTGGTTCAAGCTCAGTTTGGTATACTAGCTCCCTTTGGTTAAGCTTAGTTTGGTTTTGTAGATATATTTAGTTCAAGATAGGCTCAATTTATGATTGGTTTGGTTTTCTAGATCTCTTTCGGTTAAACTTGGTTCGATTTTCGTAGTTCTCTTTAGTTCAAGCTATTCTCGGATTGGGATCGGTTAGGTTTTATATCTCTTTTCGGCTTAAGTGTGGTTCGGTTTTTCTACTTCCTCTAAGTTCAAATTCGATTTGTTTTCTATAGTTCTCTATGGTTCCAGATAGGATTTGTT
This sequence comes from Cedrela odorata, assembly GCA_035584115.1. NCBI lineage: Eukaryota > Viridiplantae > Streptophyta > Magnoliopsida > Sapindales > Meliaceae > Cedrela > Cedrela odorata. The sequence continues at coordinate 32,600 of JAXCLQ010009356.1, forward strand.
AAAGATCGGTTCGATTTAAAAGCTTTTTCTGGTTTAAGATTGATTCAGTTTTCAATAGATCACCGCTGATCGGTTTGACTTTTTAATCTCTTCGGCTTAAGCTCAGTTCGGTTTTGTAAATGTAAAAATCCCTTTTAGAATACCTCAGGTCATGAATCATGTTTATCCTTAGTTCAACACTTTGTCCTCGACCTGACAACAGAAAATTTATACAATACTAAGTGGTGTCGGGTATCAAATGTAGTCATCCTTGCCTGCATATTTTCTTGTCCATTTTGATTGATGTTTGTTTTGAGACTTGCGATACATACTAGCCAATAGGGTGAGCACTACTTGATGAATGATCTTGGATAACAAGTTAACTGAGAGTGCTTAGTGGACTTCTGTTACGTTAAAATAATGTTAGGCACAATTTCCTCACTTTTTAGTTAAATTTATATTTTGTTAGTAATAAGGATACTATAATAATTCTTATTTCATAACAAGATTTATACGCCATGAAGTGTACATTTAGCCAAAGAAATCTAGTAAGCAGAACATGGAAGAGGTAAAAAGTAGATAAATATAGAGAATTAAGACGAAAGAGAAACGTGATTTGTAACTTTGAGGATATGAGAATTTATAAAATAAAACTACTGGTTAGAAATAATATTATGGTCATTGGAATCAAAGTTTAATCATAAGATTTAAATTCTAGTCATTGGATTCAATATAACGGAATTGTTGGTTTAAAGGTGGTAAGAATAAGAATTACTATTATATCGGCAGTAAAAAGTAAAAGTTATCATTTTACTATAAGATAAATAGGCGATGTAATGATGATGTAATCGATGACATAAGTCATGAATAATTGATGACATAAATAATGACGTAATCAAAGACGTTTATTCAGATATTTAGGTAAGAGTGAATCTCAACCCCTGTTTAAATGGTTTTGGGATGGCCTATAAATACTCCCATTAAGTTCCTGCTTACTAAAACTAGCAAATCAAAGACTAATCGCTACTTTATCTATATATCTTAAATCTTTTCTAAATAGATAAAGTCATTAGTGAGCTATTTTGATAAGCATTAAGGAGTAAAAAGATTTTAGATTTATAGAATAATAAGTTAAGTGTAAGGATCACTCGCATTTGCTCGTCCAAGACTAATCAGTAAGCATATGGCTGCAAGTTAGAAGGCACCATTGTGACTTGCAATTATCATTGTATTTATAATTTTAGGGGTGTGAGAGCTCAGATAGGTGTTATGTCTCCTCTTGCCACTTCTGCAATGTCACAGAAACCTATTTAAGGAGGATGGCTAAGTGCCTCAGACGAGCCTTGACTATCAGCACTTCGGGGGCATTGCTGTGTACTCCTCCACTCTTGGAAAAATAAAATATGCTTCTTGCATTGATGACTCAATCTTATTTATTATTGTCCCGATATATAGTGATGTTTATTTGTTCAATGCTTGCACACTCATTAATCGTTTGTATGCTTGTGGCATATTTTATCAATGTTACTTTGAATTGTGTTGTTATACGCTTTTATACTTGTTTCCAATTATTTTCTACTGCTGATTTATTTTTGTAGACAACCAACTTACTTGAGTTTGTTACGTGTAAACTTGTTTAGGCTAATTTGCTATATCCAATGCTCTAGTAAGTGTCACACAAGTTTAAATCTCGACCAAAAGAAAGTCGATTCGTGACATTTGGTATCAAAGCTCAAGGTTGTGGTAATAATATCTACAAAAACTACTTCCTCAAGAACAGTCAAATTAGATGCTTTCAAAAGAAAATGGGCAGAGTTAAAGAAGTGTCAATAAGCCTTAGAGGCGGCACAGTAGAAAAGTAGCTCATCCGATGCCAAGGACTTGAGACAAGGTTTGATGATTCTAAAGTCCTTGAGTTCTAGGGTGAGCATAATAGAAATGAAAGTTATTGGCTCTAACACCGAGTCATCTAATAGGGGGACGTTTGGAAAAATTGGAAACACAGTTCCAGATATACAAGCAACTACATCCAAGATTGTAGAGGAGTACCGCGATGTAGTGAGTATGTTGTGGGAATGACTGGAGGAAATGAACAAACCCTACCACTTGTATCCCTAAAACAACTTAGTCAGGAGCTGCTCCAAGTTCAGAATACATTCGGTTGAAAGTACCAAAACCGGAACACTATGGAGGGACCCGAGGCGCCGAAGTGAAAAAATCTTTTGTTTGACGTAGAACAATACTTTCTGAATGTTAGAGAAAATTCTAAAAATGTCAAGGTGACCCTGGCATCTATGTACTTGTTCGGGGATGTCAAGATGTGGTAGAGGACCTGAAATGAGAGTTAAAGAACCAACTCCTCCCTGAAAATGAGTCGTACCTTGCTCGAAAGCAATTACGTGGTTTGATCCAAATTAGGACAGTCTGCAAACATGCAAAGTTTTCTCTGAATTGATGTTAGATGTTCGAGATATAACCGAGCAAGGCCGATTGTTTAACCTAATGAAAGGTCTTTAACCTTGGAGCCGAAATGAGGTATAGTGACAAAGGGTACAAGATATCCCATTCGTTTGCGCAGTCATTGATCGATGGTTAAATTACTTATGTGATGACTCCCAATCAAAAGGGGAACGAGAACCCTAAAGATAGGGGCTCCAATAAAGGTGAGCAAGTAACCAAGTGAGTAAAATCGAACTTCCCGAAAATGTCACCATCTTTCAATGGTAGGGAAGTAAGAAGGAAACGTTATCATGTTGGCTTTACCATGGTCTCATAGATCCAGTGAGTGCCCCAAAAAGGGCAAGACTAAGTGCTATGGCAGCTAAAGATGAACTGTAAGAAGCACTTGAAAAGTAATCGAAAGGAAAAAGAGGCAGACCACATGGTGGCACTAAGAATGTTGGGCGCTCAAACGGAACTATCTGAAGACAAAAAGGTCACAGGAAAGAACCTTTTGTAGAATTTATACTCATATTCACCTGCTGATACTCTTAAATGAAAGATCTCAGGTTTGAGTCGTAGGAGGTAAACTTCGTGGAAATATGTCAGCTTCGGGCTAGACCTGCAGAGTGAGGAACCCTTTTGAACCTTGAGTGGGGTTCAGAGGGGACAGATTCTTATCCAATGGGTCGTGAGGTACCCTAAATTGCAACGGTTGTGACTCGGTAGTTGGACGGGCCTACGCAGTAGTGGGTTGTGACCGCACCTAGGGCTGAAGCCATTGGGTTGTAATAGTTGTGGCTCAGTAAGCCAGGGCGAGCCCACATGTTAATGGGTTGTGACCCACCTAGAGCCGAGGCCATTACAGAAGAAAGGGTTATGGTAGACATAGGAGCCACTCATAACTTCATTTAGCTTTAGAAGTGAAGCACCTTGAGCTGAAGCTCGAGGAAGATATTAGCCGTATGAAGGCGGATAACCATAAAGTCGTACCCACAAGCGGGTGAGCAAAGAAAGTGTAGATGAGGATCAGCATTTGGGAAGGTTAAGTGGACATTATTGCTTTACAAGTGCATGACTTTATTGTTGTCATGGGAAAGGACTTCTTGTTAGAGAATGGCACAACCTCTGTTTCATTTGCCTGTAGCTTGTTAATCATAAGAGAAAGGCTGCAATAGTGCTGACCAAGTTCAAGCGATCGACAGAGGTAAAATTCTTATCCGCACTTCAGTTCAAGAATGGAAATAAAAGACAAGAACCCTCTTTCATCGCAATTTCAACCTTAGAGGAGGAGAGGGAATGAAAGCCAACCCCATCGGAGATTGTTGATGTGTTGAGGGGGTTTACTGAGGTGATGCTTGGATCAACTACACAAAGCCTTGCCACCAAGAAGAGCAATTGATCACCAGATTGAGCTAGTGCCCGAGGCGAAACCACCCTCACATGCTATTATAGAATAACTCTACCAAAACTAGCCAAATGACAAAAACAATTAGAGGAACTATTGAAGGCCGACTTCATTAGACAATCGAAAGCACCGTTTGGAGCTCTGGTATTGTTCCAAAAGATGCAAGATGGGAGCATGCGGTTGTATATCGAATATAGCGCACTCAACAAGTAGACTGTCCACAATATCTATCCCATTTCACTGGTAACGAATTTGTTTGATCAACTAAATTTAGCAAGATACTTCACAAAGCTAGATTTATGGTCGGGTTACTATTAATTAAGATTGCCGAAGGTAGAGGATGAACCAAAACAACATGCGTCACCCAATATAGACTGTATAAGTTTTTAGTGATGCTATTCGAGTTGTTAAAAAATAATGTAATGTGAGAATGATCTGAACAGTATAGAAGTCTGCAACAACTTGAAAGAAGCCATGGTGAGAGATGTTGGATTCGATAGCCTAAACATGCATTAATTCAAGTTTTATTTCATATATCAACATATATGTATAAATGTAAGGTTTTTGAATTTTTAAGTTTTTCCAAGCCTTAATTTGATGAAGATGAGTTACAGAGACATATAAACTCTTCAATCTACACTTTCAAAACCACTTCGAAACTTGAAAAAAACAATTTTCTTCTATGAAAAATTTTGAAAGAAAAATCTCATTTTTCCTCTCTTGTTTTTCCCTTTCTCGGCCAAGAAGAAAAGTAAATCAATTTTGTTTCAATTGCCAATTTTTGTCTGGGCCAAAACAAAGATAAAACTCCAATTTTGACTTTTCAATGCAATTAAATATATACATCTTTATTTCCATCACATGGAAACAATTTAATATATATATATATATATATCTTTATTTCCATTACATTGAAACAATTTAAGCCTTTCATTTTGCCTTTTCCATACAAGGCCAATATTAAACCATATACTTTTATGTCATTGGCCAAATATTTCATATTTATCCATACATTATAATAATTAATAAATATACACATTTAACCATTAAATGTTGAACATTTAGACCAATCAAATTTAGCCATGTTTAATCTAATTAATAATTATTTTTTTATGTTTATCAATTCTTAACCATTAAAATTTTAATATGTAATTTAAATCAATTAACATTTAATTAATTTATAAAATTAATGGCAACAATTACTAATTGACCCATGGATAAATATCAAAATGACAATTAAGTATATGTAATTTACTTTAAATTACATATTTATGTAATTGAGATAATTCTTTAACTAATTAGAGAATTATAAATACACACATATATAACACTTATATATGCACATATATTTAATTTTTCGGCCTATTAAATTATTCAAGAAGGTGCTAGGCTTCTACAAATAATTTTCTCTCTCACGTATAGTTTCCAAAGGCAAAACTCAACGACTATGGTTGGCATCTAACAATACGTCATAGTCCCTAATCCATAATGAAGTAATTATTTATCAAACCTTTCTTGGATTGTAAGTACCGTGTGTGTAAAATCCTTCTGTTGTCCAATCCTAATCAAATTAGAGTTCATGGAATGTCAAAACTCTAAATTTGATATTTACGAATCATTGATCAAGATGTCATGAACTTGCCCCCATGAACTCTTCATGTAGCATTTATTTTACTTTGATCAAAGACTTTGTTTCAAACATTTATCGACATTTGTTTAGAAATTCGAACCTAGATAAAGTTAGCGGAAATAATCAATCCTTCTGAACGAGTCAACAGATCTCATCTTGACTATCATCTAGATTCTTATATAAACCACGCATAACCAAACCAATTTTATCATACAAGACATGATTATTCCTGTACTTATATACCATATGAACTATGCGTATCCATGTAAAATCCGACTCTGATGTCTCAGGTCAAAGAATCACATCACACATTAATACAATCTTTTTGATAAATCACTGACTGTATACATACCATGTGATTTATCGTTCTTTGGTTAAGTTTGATAAATAGTTCTCTAACTATAAATCCATACTAATCCCCTTGTGACACAACTCTCATTGTCACCATCACTAATATTATCTTATGATTTCATAGGTGACATTTAGTGTATCTACTGTGTGATATTAATGCCTAGTCTATATCACTTTTATAGGAAACAAATTTGATAATTTTATTTAACAATTAAATAAATTATCTGCACAATTCATATAATTTATTTATTATATAAATATTCACAATATACACAAGCCTTGAAACCAACAACACGAATGGTTTCTAGGGCATACACTAACAAGCCAGTATTGCCACAGAGCACAGTTATCAGATAACTCATGCTTGGAACCACACCTAGTTCAGATACAAACTTGCGTATCCAAAAAGTCTCTTTTGCAGCTTTTGAAACAGCAATATATTCAGCTTCAGTAGTGGAGTCTATTGTTATAGTTTGTTTGGAACTCTTCCAACTAACAGCACCTCCATTACACAAAAAAATGAATCCAAATGTAGACTTTCTGTTATCCACATTTGAATGAAAATCAGAGTCTGAGTATCCCTGAATGCTCAACTCTTGATATCCATAACTCAAAATTAAATCCTCAATCTTTCTTAAGTATTTAAGGATTATCTTAATGGCTAACCAATGTTTTTCCCCTGGATTTGCCTGATATTTGCTCGTAACACTTACAACATATGCTATATCAGGTCTTATACAGAACATTGTGTATATTAAACTACCTATAGCCAAACCATAAGGTATAATACGCATTCGCTGTGCCTCTTCATCGATCTTTGGACTAAAATTTTTAAAAAGATTAAGACCATGATTGAAGGGTAAAAGGCCTTTTTTAGAGTTCTCCGTGTTAAACCTTTCAACATTTTCTCTATGTACAGTTTTTGGGATAATCCTATTATCCTTTGCACTTTATCTCTATAGATGCGAATTATAAGGACATAGGTCACTTCTCCTAAGTCTTTCTTTGAGAACGTTCTGGATAACCAGATTTTCACCTTAGTTATCATGCCAACATCATTTCCCATTAATAATATGTCATCCACATATAATACATGCAACATGATCGCATGATCTTTAACCCATTTATAAATATAAGGTTCATCTAGGTTTTGTATGAAGACAAATGATTTAATTACTTCATCAAATCGTTTATTCTAGCTTCCTGAAGCTTGCTTCAATCCATAAATGGATCAATGCAATTTGCATACCTTATTTTTATCTGTAGTGGACACAAACCCTATAGGTTACTGCATATAAATAGTTTCTTCAAGAAACCTGTTAGGAAATATAGTTTTAACATCCATTTGCCGGATTTCACAATCATGGTATACTGCAATGGCTAGCATAATTTTAATGGACTTAGTCATGGCTACTGGCAAAAAAGTTTTCTCATAATCCAACCCTTGTTTCTGAGTATATTCTTTTGCTACAAGCCATGCTTTATTAGTTTCTATCTTGCCATCCTTACCAATCTTTCTCTTGAAGATCCATTTACATCCAATATGAATAATTCCTTCTGGTGGATCCACAAGTGTCCAAACTTAGTTGGCATACATGAATTGTATTTCAGAATTCATTACTTCTAGTCATTTTCCTAAATCTTTATCAAGGATTGCTTCTTCATAACTTTTAGGATCATTTCCATGATCAACTTCTCCCACTAGACAAGATTCAAAATCTTGCTCATGCAGAAGTCCGTATCGCTCTAGAGATCGCGATACTCTAGAAGATTTTCGAATTGGAATAGGTATTAAGGTTTGCTGACCAGAAGCTCTTTCATCAATATTGTCAATTTGAGCATCTAAGGACTCCTCCTTGAGCTCAATATTTCTTCCTACACCACTATCTTCTAAAACTCTTCTTCTAAGAAACGTGTAATTCGACTGATCGATTTCTTTGATCAGATGGGAAATAAAAGTAATATCCTAAACTATCTTTAAGATATCATATAAATTGACTCTTCTCTAATTTAGCATCCAGTTTATCAGTGTTGGACATCCCCAAATTCTCATATATTTGAGGCTGGGTTTCTTTCCACTCCGTATCTCATATGGAGTCTTTTGGATTGATTTTGATGGGATTTTATTTAGAATATACACAACGGTAAGTAAAGCATATCTCTATAAAGAAGTTAGTAAATTTGTAAAATTTACCATCGACCGTACCATATCTAATAATGTACGATTCCTTCTTTCTGCTATACCATTTAACTGTGGTGTATAGAGAGGAGTTAACTATAATATAATTCCATTATCTTTTAAGAATCCTTGAAATTTTGTACTTAAATATTCTCTTCCATGATTTGATCGTAAAGATTTAATATTCTTTCCAATTTATTTTTCTACTTCATTCTTGAATTCTTTGAACTTTTCAAAGGATTCAGATTTGTATTTCATTAAATACGCTTACCCATACTGTAACATATCATCAGTAAAGGTAATGAAGTACTAAAATCCTTCTCTTGCTTGAGTACTAAATGGTCCACACATATCTGTATGTATGAGTTCCAACACTTCCTTAGCTCTCTCACTTTTACTCTTAAAAGGAGATTTGGTTATTTTACCTTGAAGACACGATTCACAAGGTAGGATAGGTTCAGAACCTAATGAACTTAAAAGCTAACTATTTCCAAGTTGATTTAATCGTTTATCTCCAATATGACCCAATCTATTATGCCATGGATATTTAGGATTTGAATTACCTCGAATTCTTTTATTAGTAATAGACTGTATTGAATAATTTTTATTCAATTAAAAGACATATAAATCATTTGTATTTTCTGCTCTACCAACTAATATATTTCTCAAATGTATTGAACATTCATTTCCATTAAACTGTACATTGTAACCATATTTACATAATAAAAATATAAAAATTATGTTTCTAGTAGCATTAGGAAAATACAAAACATCATTTAATCTCAAAAAGTGTCTAGTTGACAGTCTCAACTTGCAAGATCATCTAGCTTCTGCAGCACTAGTTGCTCCATTAGCCATCCTCAAAATGATCTTGCCTCTGGATAACATAGAACTATTTAGAATTGCTTGTAAAGAGGCACAAATATGAGCTGTAGTTGCTGAATCTAATATCCACGAATGATGATCAGAAATAACTTTTCATTCATAATCAATCATATAATAGCTATACATACCTGCTTTAGCCTTCTTAAGACTGTGGAGGTATAGAGGACAGTTCCTCTTCCAATGTCTCTCCTGACCACAATGGAAACATTTTCCTTTTGCCATGGACTTCTCTGCTTTTGAAGGAACTTTCTTAAAGTTCTTCATTTTAGATCCAATTTTTGAGCCTTTCTGTTGTGTTTTCTTTTTATTTTTACTAGTTTTACTGGTTGTAGCCATTTAGATATCTTCATGTCCCTTCCCTTTAGAATTCTGTTTACAGAATTATTGAATCTCACTAAGTAACTTAAGAAGAGTTCGCTCAATCCTATTCAGATTATAATTAGTTATAAATATGTTATAACTAAGAGGGAAGGATTATAGAATCACATTCACTTTGAGGCGATCTGACATGGTCGCCCCATAGATATCCAACTGCCCAATAGCATTAATCATTTTAATTACATGATCAGTGGGTGAAATCCCCTCCCTTAGTCTCATACTAAAGAGGGAAGAACACAACTCATACTCAACAACCCGTTTATTCTCGCTATATAATTCTTGTAAAGCGAGAAGGATATCATAAGTATTCAAAAAATTCTCATGCTTAGTTTGAAGTTCTTTACTCATAAAGGCCTACATATATCCACAAGCACGTCGACTATCTTCAGGTGAAGCATTATCATCTAAGTTAAATGGCAAAGGACCATCCAAAACATAGCCAAGTTTTTCAATGTCAAAAATAATTTTAATGTTTCTGAGCCAATCTGTAAAATTAGAACCTGTTAAAATATTGTTATTCAAATTTCTTAGGAAAACGTTGCTTGACATTTTTGTGTTTGTTTTATCACACTATACTAAGAGAAACTGAAAAAAAAACCAAAACAGATTTTATTAGTGATATAAATTAATAAATCAAACAATTTGACTTATTAAAATTAAACAATTTAAAATTATAACAATCAAACATTTTGATGTTATTTTAATTGCCAATTTTTTTTATAATTTAACTCTCACTATTTAATTTGAATCCTAAACTCCCTCAATCAGGACTCAAAAGTTTCGTTGGATATTTTAATAATTAATGGGAAATCAAGTTCTTATTAAAATTAACCAATCTCACATTTTAGATTCTTGGCTAATTAATTCTAATAAGTAGGAACCATTTTCCTTTTATATCACATATAAGATTTGATTCATTTATTTTACCCTAACTTTAAATTCCTCACATTTTAGAATCTTAGAATTCTTAACTAGTTAAATCTATACTATTGTGCTTTCTAAAATGTTATTATCGTCCTAACCTCACATTTTAGATTCTTGGTCAAGACAAATTATATATCCTAGAACCAGACAACTGAATTCAATTCCATAAACTCATACCCCTCACATTTTAGAATATTGAGATATAAAATTTATGTCAAAAAATTTACTTGTTATCCCACTATAGGAGACAAGGATTTAATGATTTTATTTAGGGAGTCTTAATACACATTTATTTTACATATGTCATACATATGTTTTAAACATGCAAATAATTAAATATGTAATTTTTTTTAAATTCACATTACTATTAAACTCTTTAATATTTATTAATATTTATTTATCTAATAAATAAATATTATATTACCAATATACACATATATAT